>MDKI01231268.1:0-95783 GCA_005239505.1 Nicotiana paniculata
GTGTGTGGAACTAACTCTTGGATATGGTGAGGGGACATGATTCACGAAAGGAAAGGTAATGTTAACGACCTCTAAGTTAAAGTAGTGAGTGGATTGTGAATAGAGCATGATATGTGTGAGTTGACTATTGAGGCGAGGATGTCACGCCTGTGTACTTGAAATGTTTTAAATATTCTTGGTATCACATGTTAAGAGATTTGCTTAATAAAATTGTGTACATGAGTGTAGTTTGGTTGCTCGAGGACGAGCAAAGGTTTAAGTGTGGGGTCTTGATGCGAGACTAAATTGCATAGTTTAACATGTGATATACCTTACATTTTATGAGCATTAATGATAAAATTACACTTGTTATGTGCTTAATGGAGTTTATTTCATGTGTAGGTGAAGTGGAGATGGAAACGGGGCTAAAAGGATGCAAATACGTCGAAAAATACGCGAAAGGAGGCACCTGGGCGAGAGCCGGGCGACAGAGTGAAACAGCTAGCCCTACCCTGGCGTTAGCCAGGCGTTAGGGCTGAAACGCCAGCCCTACCCTGGCGTTAGCCAGGCGTTAGGGCTGAAACGCCATCCCTACCTTGGCGTTAGCCAGGCGTTAGGGCTGAAACACCAGCCCTTGCCTGGTGCTAGCCAGGCGTTAGAGGGTAGTTCAGCGTGAGTTGGGTACCCGAGTGGAGTTGAGCATAGCATTTCACCATCAGACTGACGGGCAGTCCGAGCGTACCATTCTTATTTTGGAGGATATGTTCCGCGCTTGTGTAATTGACTTTGGAGGTTTGTGGGATAAGTTCTTGTTGTTACCGGAGTTTGCTTATAATAATAGCTATCAGTCGAGCATTCAGATGGCTCCTTATAAGGCATTATATGGTAGACGGTGTAGATTGCCAGTTGGGTGGTTTGAGCTGGGATAGGCTCGATTATTGGGTACAGACTTAGTTTAGGAGGCCTTATATAAGGTTAAGATTATTCAAGAGAGACTTCGTGCAGCTCAGTCTAGGCAAAAGAGTTATGCCGATCGTAAGGTTCGTGATGTGGCATTCATGGTTGGAGATAGGGTATTGCTTCGTGTTTCGCCCATGAAGGGTGTTATGAGATTTGGAAAGAAGGGTAAGTTGAGCCCTAGGTATATCAGACCATTTGAGATTCTTGATAGAGTGGGGGAGGTAGCTATAGACTTGCGTTTCCTCCAGGGTTATCCTCAGTTCATCTGGTAGTTCATGTATCTATGCTCCGGAAATATTATGGTCACCCGTCCCACGTGTTAGATTTCAGCTCTGTCCAATTGGACAAAGTTTTGACTTATGAGGAGGAGCCAATAGCCATTCTAGACCGGCAGGATCGTTAGTTGAGATCAAAGAGTTACCCTTCAGTTCGAGTGCATTGGAGGGGACAACCTGTTGAGGCAATTACTTGGGAGTCAGAGTCGGACATTCAGAATAGATATCCCCACCTGTTTGTGTTTAGGTAATTTTCTATGTCCGTTCGAGGATGAACGTTTGTTTTAGAGGTGGAGATTGTGATGATCAGAGGGGTCATTTTATGAATTTGGACTCCGTTCTAGGATTAATATCCATAAAAATATTTATTTAAAATACCTCGATTTGCATGCGCAGTCCGAGCGTGAAACTGAAAAGCTTTTATGTGAAAATATGAGAAATAGTAATTTCTAGAGTTAAAATTTGATTATAGTTGACTTTGGTCAATATTTTAAGAAAACGGACCCAGATCTGTGTTCCGATGATCCCGGGAGATCAGCAGTAAAATATGGGACTTGGGAGTATGCGCGGAAACGAATTCCGAGGTCCCAAGCGTTAGAAATCAATTTTTGAAAGAAATTGTTTAGCTGAAATATTAATGAAATAAAGAAAAGAATTAATGTTTGAAACCACTGGTATCGGGCTCGTATTTTGGTTTCGGAGCTCGGTACAGATTCATTAAAGTATTTAAATGTTAACTATGAAATTAGGTGAAAAACGGAGTTTATTTGACGTGATTTGGACGTCCAGTTGAGAAATAATGAACTTTAAGTGTTCTTGAGAAAAAATGATGACTTTTGAGGTTTAATTCACAGTTTTACATGTTATTTTCATGATTTTATAGCACGAGTAAGTCAGTATGATGTTTTTAGACTTGCGTGCATGTTTGGTTTAGAGCCCCGAGGGCTCGGGTGAGTTTCGGATAGGCCACGGGGTGTTCTACACTTGCAAAAATCTGTTGTTTTGTTATTATATGATGTGAAACTATTTGTTCATCGTGTTCGTGTGGATCCACTCGCGAACGAGTAGAGTAAAATTTCAGCTGCGCATTTTCTTGTTCTATGTGAACGCATTGCCAAGCATGCGAACGCGGAGGTCACCTGGGCTTCACCTTATGCAAATGCATGTTGGGCTATGCGAACGCACAAGGTAAATTGGGCCTGGGGGAGGGGAGCGCAAATACACTATGCAAACGCAGCCTCCCCTCCCTAACGCGATCGCGATGGCCAATAGGCCTGGCCCTATTTAAACGCGGACAGCCCTATTCGAACGCATAGAAGGCCTGCCAAGGTATATATATTCAGTCTTAAAGACGGACAGAACCCTTTTTCTTCATAATTTTCTAAATAAACAGCCCTAAGGACAATTTTCTTAATCAAAGTTCATCCCCAAGTTGTTGGTAATCAATTCTAAACTTTACTTTTTCAAATATTCAATGTTTTTCATCACATTTAAATCAAAAACTAAAAAAATTCATGGTAAAAATTGAGGGTTTGGGTAGAATAAGGAAATTTTGTAAAAATCGAATATTTACCTCGAATTGAGGTCGGATTTCAAAACTAATTGTATATTCGGGTTCGTGTGTGAATGGGTAAACGTAATTTGGTGCGAACCCCGAGTTTTGGCCAAGCATGCCCAAGGGCGGGTTTTGACTTTTTTTTTTAGATAACTTAGAAAAAAATATAATTTTCAGTAATGTTAGTTCCTTTAGCATTAATTAATGATACTAAGTCAATTGTGGTTAGATTCGACTATGTTGGAGCTGAATTCAAGGGAAAAAGCTAAAATGGAACAATGAGTGGCCTGCGAAGTTGAGGTAAGTGCTTGGTTTAACCTTGACGTGAGGGAATAGGAATCCCCAACTTAATTATTATGTGAAATTGCATGGGTGTTGTGTATAGGTGAGGTGACGAGTATCTATGCACCAAAAAATTTTCTTCTTACATGATCCCTTCCCCGTTTCCAATTTAATTGCTCATATTTTAATTGTTTCCAGTCCATTGTTGTTTCTATGATTACTTGGCTTGTTAATTTATTGTTAGGTCTAGTTGCAATTATTTTGGAAAAAGTATTAGTGTTTTCCTTGGTTTTATTGTGGTACATAAAGATTGAGTGGGTTGACATTGTTTTACGAGATATATATGTATTCCTGCTAGTTCCATTTTTGTGATAATATCGATGAGTCTATGAGAAGTACAGTTTTCGGTTTACAATTGTTGAGATTAAAGTGTTGTAAAAGGCCTGGCCTTAATGTAAAAGTTCTTGATAAATAAGTAAATTGGTAGTGATAAGGGTGGATAACAAGATAGTGATAAGGGTGGGCACGTGAGGTAAATGATAGTGATAAGGGTGGACAGGGGAGATAAATGATAGTGATAAGGGTGGACAGGTGGGATCGGGTTGCATGACGCAACAAGACAGTGATAAGGGAGGATATTTATGTGTTGGTGATTTTAATCACAATGATTTGGAAAAACTACGGTTTTACTCTACTGTTTCTCATACTATGCACATACAGTTATTTTAAAGAAAAGTTTGGAAATTTATGTGAGATCTTGATTACAGCTGAGGTCTGGAATAGGCAACTGACTTATTTTATTTGTTGTTGCTGTTTATCTTTCTTATTTGTGTAGAATTGTTTTATTGTTTTATTATTATATATGTTGCTATGGGTTAAGTTATAATTTCCCCACCGTACCCTCGTCACTAATTCTCCGAGGTTAGGCTCGGCACTTACTCAGTACATGGGATCGGTTGTACTGATACTAAACTCTGCACTCTTTCGTGCAGATCCAGGTACTGGCCAGCAGTAGAGATTTTAGTAGAGACTATCCATAATCTGGAGACACGAGGTATATCTGCTGGCATTCGCAGATCCCGAGAGTCTTCTCTTAGTTCGTGGAGACTGTTTTATATTTTCTCAAAATAGTTATATTATTTCTTTCAGCCCATTATTTGTAGTATTCTTTAGTAGTTCGTGAATTGTGACACCAGACCCTGGGGTAGTCTTAGAGTTATTTATATAACTAGTTCGTGGCTTTATGGTTTATTTATTATTTTATATTTGGAGTTATTCTTTGGAAACCATTAGATTAAGTTTAATTTAAATTTACTTTATTATGATTAAATGGATAATCAAAGGAAAATATCTAATCACACTCTAACATTGGCTTGTCTAGCAAGTGTGGTGTTAGGCGCCATCACGATCCTTAAGGTTGGGAATTTGGGCGTCACATCTTTGTACCTGGTGCACAAGTAGATCTGAATCGTTGATTACAAGTAGTTCCTGAATGCTCATGTCAACAGCCATGTTGAGTCCTATTACGCAAGCTTCTTATTCGACCATGTTGTTGGTGTAAGGGAATCTGTGTTTCGCAGATACCGGATAGTGCTGACCAGTTTCCGATACAAAGACGGCTCCAATGCCGACTTCTTTGAAGTTTTCCGCTCCATCAAAGAACATTCTCCGACCATTGTAGGCTTCAGAAATGTCTTCTCATACGAATGATATATCTTCATCGGGAAAATACGTTTTCAGGGGTTCGTATTCTCCTCCCACAGGGTTTTCAAAAAAGTGGTCTTCTAGTGCATGTCCCTTGATTGCTTTCTGAGTTCAATAGACAATGTCGAATTCACTCAACAAGATTTTCCACTTATCCAGCTTGCCAGTGGGCATAGGCTTCTGAAAGATATACTTCAAGCGACCCATTCTCGATATGAGATATGTTGTATAAGCACAGAAGTAATGCCTCAGCTTTTGAGCTATCCAGGTCAAGGCACAACAGGTTCGTTCCAGTAGAGAATACCGTGATTCATAAGGTGTAAAATTCTTACTTAGGTAGTAGATGGCCTGTTCTTTTCTTCATGCCTCGTCGTGTTTCCCCAGAACACAGCTGAAAGCTCCATCTAGCACAACAAGGTAAAGTAGCAGTGGTCTACCTGGCTGTGGCGGGACAAAACTGGTGATGTTGATAAGTAACCCTTGATTTTTTCAAAAGCAATCCTCGATCCAACTAGTTGCAGCGTCCTTCTTCAACATTTTGAAAATCGACTCACATATTATTGTGGACTGTGCTATGATACAGTTGATGTAGTTAAGGCGTCCCAGGAAACTCATCACATCTTTTTTGCTTTTTGGCGGTGGTAATTCTTGGATGGATTTGACCTTCTATGGATCCTATTCTATTCCCCGGCGGCTGACGATGAATCCCAATAGCTTTCCGGCTGGAATCATGAATGCACACTTTGCAGGGTTTAGCTCTAGGTTGTACTTCCGCAGTCTATCAAAGAATTTACTCAAGTCTTCTATGTGGTCTGCGGCCTTCTTGGATTTAATGATGAAATCATCCACATATACCTTGATTTCTTTGTGTATCATGTCATGAAAAATAGTAGTCATGGCCCTCACGTAGGTGGCCCCAGCATTCTTTAGGCCGAATGGAATTATCTTGTAATAGTACACACCCCATGGTGTAATGAAAGCCGTTTCCTCAGCGTCCTCCTCGTCCATCAAGATCTAATGGTAACCGGCGAAGCAATCCATTAAAGACTGGAGTTCATGCTTTGCACAATTGTCGATCAGAATGTGTATGTTTTGTAGCGGGAAATCATCCTTGGGACTTGCTCTGTTTAGATCTTGATAGTCAACACAACCACTAACTTCCCCGTCCTTCTTCGGAACCGGCACAATGTTGGCTATTCAAGTTGGATACTCAACTACCCTGAGGAACTTGGCTTTGAACTGTTTAGTAACTTCTTCCTTGATTTTCAGGCTCATTTCTGTCTTGAATTACTGAGTTTTTGCTTGACTGGCGGACACATTGGATTTGTAGGTAACTTGTGAGCCACTGTGGATGTGCTCAACCCTATTATATCGTCGCATGACCATGAAAAGATATCCTCATATTCCTTCAGGAACCGAGTGTACTCCTCTTTTTCTGACGGTGACAAATGGATGCCTATGCGGGTTTCTTTGACGGTTTCAGGATTTCCCAAGTTAACTACCTCAGTTTCGTCCAGGTTGGACTTAGGTTTGTTCTCAAAATCCTCTACTTTCCTGACGATCTCTTTGGGTATTTCATCCTCTTCTTTTGAATCACTATCCTTTTGTTGTTGTCTCATTACATGTCACAGTTGATGATTCATCGAGATAGGAAATAGTAATGTTGTATGGATAAAGATTTGAGAGAAAAGTGGTAATAATAAACATCAATTCATTTAAAAAGTTAAGCAAAACTGATTTTTCAAATATTAACGTTTTTTGAATATTGAAAAATATTATTTAGAACAAAAGAAAAAGTGCAAAAGTGGAAATCATATTTTTTAGAAAAGTGAACAATGATATTCCGCCTTGCTACCCCGGAACTCATTGGGCCTTTGAAGGTCTAATAGTCTAGTTCTTAAGGAATGCTCCTCTCTCCACAACTTGGATAGTAGGGCTTTCCTCTTCCTCCCCGAGAATTACAGAACATTCCATGTTATCGTCTTCCAAGAACAAACTCCTCAATGCTGCCAACGCTTCTTCCTCCTCTGATCCCCATATGATATCGGCTTGCTGGAAGGTCTGATTCAGGTGTGGCACATGCTTCTCAAGTTGATAGTATGGACCACGCCACGATAGTCACCAATCTTGGTATTCTTGCCAGGTGCATTGGTATCCCAACCCAAAAGTGGTACCATGGAGCTTTGGCTGTATTGGTTTGCAGATGACCAGAAGATTCTTACCAAGCCCCTTGTCGGGATCATATCTTCTCCATGCTCTCATGCTTGCTATCTTGCTACTCCACCACTTATCTTTCTCAATCGCGATGACTCGCTCGATACAATGGTAGGTTTCTGCACCTAACCTTCTTATATTTTCAATGACCGAGATAGTCTAACTAGTGTAAATAGGGTTGCTCCCATCTCCATGGATAATTACTTCCTGGTGGTTCCATTCGAACTTCACGGCCTGATGTAAAGTAGATGCTACAGCCCCAGCGACGTGTATCCATGGTCGTCCCAATAGCAAAATTTAAGAGTTGTATATGTCCAGTACATGAAACTCAACATCAAACCATGTAGGGCCCATCTGCAGGCAGAGATTAGTTTCTCCAATGGTATCTCTCTGAGACCCGTCGAGTGCTTTCACATTCATAGTTCCCTTTCGTATCTAATGTAGGACTTTGCCCAACCTCTTCAATGTTGTCAATGGGAAAATGTTGAGGATGGATCCTCCGTCAATGAAAAATCTGGCGATAAACTTATCTTCGTATTACACTATCATGTGCAGTTCCCTGTTGTGATTCAACCCTTCATGCGGCAGCTCATCCTCATGGAAGGTGATTTTATGGCTTTCTATCACCTGCCCCACCATATTGGTCATTTCTCAACCAGTGATGTTGTTGGGTACATATGCTCCACTCAACAACTTCATTAGAGCATTCCTTTGTGCATAAGTATTTTGCAGCAGCGACATGATAGATATCTGAGCAGGAGTCTTGTTCAGATGATCAATGACAGAGTACTCCCTTGTATGTACTTTCCTCCAGAGGTCATCTGGAACAGTCTCAATGACGGGCGGTTTGTTAGAAGCTTGCTTGCTGGTTTCTCCTAAGTGTTTAGGTGTATAAACTCTTCCTGTTCTGGTCATTCCTTGTGCAGCGCCAGATTCTTCTATCTTTGACTTTCCGTTTCTTCTAGCCTCGGCCACATAATCCCAAGATACAACATTAGAACTGAAGGGTGGTGTTGATGCCACTGTTACAATGAAAGGTGTGTCCACCTCCATTTCAAATGGGATGAGTGGTGTTACTTATACTTCTAAAGGAACCGATTCAGCTATCTCAACTCCAACTGGCAGTTGTACCTATACCACAATGGGATTGAATGTGATTGAAGGTTTCTTAGGATCATCACCCTCTTGAATAAGCCCGATTGATCCCTCTGGATCCCACTCTTCATCAGTTTCTATCACATTGACCCCTCCACCCCTATGATCTGGGAGAGGATTGTTGCGGACATTGGGCGCAGCTTCTTGCGCCTGTATGACCTTATTGTCAATCAGTGTTTGGATCTTGTCTTTTAAGGTGTGGCACTCGTCAATAGTGTGCCCCTTCTTGCCGGAATGATATGCATAGGTCTTGTTTGGATTGACCTACTGAGATGAATTATCTATGGCCACAGCGGGAATAGGGGTGACATATCCAACAAGTTTCAACATTTTGTATAACTGGTCGATGGGTTCAGCAATGGCTGTGTACTGTCTCGGTGGTTTGCGGTCAAAACTAGGCCTGGGTTTTTTGGTATTTTGGACGAGTTGGCGGTGACTGATAATAGGATGGTTGGGTGTTATAGGTATAGTAGGCGGTAGCAGGTTGGAAATATCTGGGAGGTGATGGTTGGTATGTGGGTGGAGGTGTTTGTTATGTGAGTGGAGGGATCTAGTATACAAATGAGGTTTTTGGTCCCTGGGCAACCATAGCTATTCCCACATCTTCTTTCTTCGATATACCACCTGATTGCAATGCTTTATTCGTGGCTTGAAGTGCCTCGAAATTTGTACTGTCCCGCTTTTAATACCCTCTTCAATCCTTTCTTTGAGTTT
Source organism: Nicotiana paniculata (assembly GCA_005239505.1). Lineage (NCBI taxonomy): Eukaryota > Viridiplantae > Streptophyta > Magnoliopsida > Solanales > Solanaceae > Nicotiana > Nicotiana paniculata. The sequence goes on from MDKI01231268.1 coordinate 8,839, forward strand.
GATGATGCCGGAGAACTTATGGCTCTCAATAACCATTAGCCTTTGATAATACTGTGGATCCTGTGTGCTGACAAAGATCTTGTTCATTTGTTCCTCGTCCAATGCTTCTCTAACCTTCGCTGCTTCCGACTCCACCGAGTATCATACTCGTGGAAAGTCTCAGTTGGCTTCTTCTTTAAGTTCTGGATATAGAAGGCATCCGGTGCGTCCTCTGTGTTGAACCTGAACCTATCCATGAAATTGGACACCATGCTCACCCAATTGGCCCACTTCTTAGGATTTTGGCTTATGTACCAGGACAGAGCATCTCTAGTAAGACTCCTCATGAATAGCATCATTCTAATGCTTTCATCTTTTCCGACCCCCATGAGCTTGTCACAATAAACCCTCAGATGAACCTTGGGATCACCCGTTCCATCAAACATTTCGAACTTGGGAGGTTTGTAACCCTCCAATAGTTGCATATCCGGTTGTATGCATAAATCCTCATATTTCATACCTTCTATTCCTTTACCCCCTTCAACACCCTATACCCGACATGTCAACTTCTTGATCTCTTCATCTATGTTCTTGATGAGCAGGTCCTTCTCGACAATTTCTGGTGTATAGGAGATTAGTTGAGTAGAGTGTGGTCGGGTTTCTATGTATATAGGGTTTTCTGGTGAACGCCAGGATTTTGGGCATAATGATGATCATTGGTGAAGTTTTGGGGTTCAGGAATAATTTGTGGGGTATTTTGGGGAGTATGGTAGGCGTTTTATAGGTATTGAGTAGGGAGATGCTGATTTTGAGGAGGGGTTGTATACTGGTGAGGCGCAGGAGGATTCTGTGGGTGTTTGTTGGGTGTGTTCTGAGGTGGTGCAGGGTTCTGGTTGTCCGGGAAATTCAATGTGAGGGAGAGATTTGCCAAGTTACAGATTTTCTCAAGCTCGCCCTGTAGTGCAAGTATCTTCTGCTCAAGACGTAAAACCAAATCACTTGGGGCCTGAGTGCCCCGGCCATCGGAAGTTTCCCCGTTCTAACCATGTGCAGTGTTGCATGTTCTGATGTCATTCATATCGTCCATTTTAGCTTTCCCTTTCCCTTTCGGTACACTTGGAGGAGGAGAAGGTGGAGGGCCCCTGGATCTGGTATGATAAGCTGATGATGCCAGTATGTGCAAACTAACCTTGGGGAATGGTAATAATCAAAAGGAAATAAAGAAATGACAACAAAGGTAACCAAGTCAGTAAGGGTTCCAAGAAGAGTATTTGCAATATCTAAACACATAGTGCGGGAATGTAAATCCGCGTCCTAATTTGGGAGCCTCATTGTGCCCGAGGTAGGCCTAGCAACAAGTTGATTTTGGAGAATTTTAGTGCCAATAATTTCCTCATTTCATTAATATAAAAGCATATAAATCTAAAATGACACTAAATATGATAGGTCATTAATGGCACTTAGCCTTATTACATTTTGAAAAAGCAGGTAACTCTAATCTACTTGGTCCCATAAGAACCTTTCCCATGCTTGATCTTCTTTGCTATGTTGATCAGGTTCCCCAGGTCGTGCATGCCCAAGAGCAGGTATACACTCGCTAGATGTCCTCCTTCGCTTCCCTCAGCATTCTGGCAGTCGACGACTCTTTTCCTCGTCTTCACCTCCAGCTCTATCAGACCCTGCTACAAATATTACAGCCTTTCACTAGATTTGATAGCCCTTTTCCCTCAATTCACTGATCAATTCGATATCAGTTTTGTGTTGTTCTAGATGCTCGGCCTCGTACTCATGAACCCTTTTGTGCAGTTTATTGTATTTCATTTGGACTTCAGCAACTTCGTCTATGACCCTGTTTCCCAGACTGATTCCCGGCTCAACTACCCCTGCTATGATGTCTTCCAACCATGATAGGTAAAATAACCTTTAGATGCCACATATGCTGAGCTTCACATTTATACGGAATGTCGTCATCCTAAAAATATGCCCTGTAATGACTCATTTTAGAAACTTGCGGTATGACTTGCTTCCTGCCTGCCTGTCTCATAACCCTGAAGGGAACATAAGGGTATATTCCCCTTAAACCAATTAACACCAAGTGAGGGGAGTCCATAGATATGATGATGAATTCACTGGTAGGTAACCATTCGAACATCTATTAAACCTGGTCCTCCGTCAAATTGGCAAGAAACTGCGCCCATTCTGTAGCGTATTCCGGTTGAGCAAACCTGTCTGGGATGTATGTCATTCTCTTATGAGGATGGAAGGCTATATGATCATTCCACGCCCTTCGTGGAAACTCTTGAAGATAATGACACCTTTGGAAATGCTCCAATAACCAAACCTATAGTAGTAGATTACAACTCTCAAAGTGTTTGAACCCCTTTCTGGCAGCGGTCCAAGGCTCAGTAGATGTCAGCTATGATCATAGGGACAATGGTATATGTTTACCCCTCGATCCCCTCCATTAAGGTCTTGGCTACCACAGCCAATCTAGTGTGAATCATGTCCTTTTTGCTTGGAAATACTATCATGCCTAGGAAGCAAACAATAAACGCAAAAACCCTGCGGTGAATATGACCCAAGGAAGTGATAGAGAATTCGTCATGGAAGATACGATAGGATTTATTATGACCATATCGTTTATAAAGATAGTGAAAGGGTATGCAGGACTCTTTCAGGCACTACAAATCATCGTTCTTTTTCAAACCCATCATTTTTAAGAACCCCCTAGCAGCACGATTTTCCGGCACCAAAAAACCCTGACTATCCCAAGGTAGTCCAGCGAATCCCCATATCTCCTCCAAGAGATGATTCATTTCTATGTTGCCAAAACGGAACACAGATAATTCTCCGTCCCAGAATATAGTGGCCTCTTCGATTAACATATTGTTTGGTTGGATATCCAGTAAAGAGTGTGAGTTTCCGAGGACCCTTTTCATATGGTCTTTGTCACTTGGCAAAAGGTCCTTCCACCAATCCAGCAACAATGGTGGTATTCTTTGGACCATGCTGAACCTAGGGACTTCGTGCCTCATTTCTGCAAAACAAATAAGGTTAGACCCTTTCCCCCTCCAGATTCGACTACTTATACATCAGTGATTAGCATATTGGCACTTATTTCTCAAAATTAATGCATAGATCGTGGTTGTGTCCGTTGGGATTATGGAAATCCTAGTGGACTTTTGGGCAAGGTTTTTCCTAAAGGGTTATTATGTGGACAACACATTAAACTGGATAGGTTTGACCATGATGCATGTATAAATAATCAGAGTAAGGTTTCTATAAAGGTCTAGATTGGTACCCTCAAACGGACAACTTGAGGGGGAAAGGCACGGAACCGTCGACTACACCGCTGATCGACTAGTTTTACCGCAAATAAGCCTTTTCGATTTTAAAGGGTGATATATAGGAAGGGCGCAAACACTCATCAAGCGTTGCTATAGGATTGATAACGCACAAGTGGAATATGATGTTGAGCATGATTTATGCAATAGTAAATAGCATGTTGTCACGTATTTGCACATTAAAAATGATAAATGCGGTATTTAATAATTAAAAGACGTTTAAGAAAAAAACAAGGAGACAAGTTAGTTTCTGTAGTAAAGAAAATCATAAATGCTTGAAAATAGGCAATTAAATTCACATAAGAGGGAATGGAAAGGGTGCACACGTATTAGAAGAATAAATCATGCTTAAAGACTAATTCACAAAAGCAAGTTTGTTATGGTAAGATCCTAATATCCCCAGCAGAGTCGCCATTCTGTCGTGCCCCCTTTTTTTTCCTCGCGGAATCGGGGTTTCGACATTCTGGGACAACTCATTTCCTTTTGGAAAGGGGTATGGAATTTGAAGAGTCGCCCCATAACGGATTAAGTTCCGTTAGGGCACCTAAAGAAAATAACTCATAAACCAGTTTACTTTACTAGAGATTGGGTAAGGGCTCAAAATTACCTTGAGGGGAAGGTGTTAGGTACTCCTCGAGGTCCAAACGGTGGGTCCCGACCAAACATAATCTAAGAGAATTAGTACTTAACGAGAAATAAAGCCATTTAATCAAATAGAAATCATTCAAAAAGGAAATTAAAAGGGTCCTAGGTTTATTAGCATATAGGATCATTTCTGTACAATACTCGGTAATCTTTCCTGAAGTAGAGGTGTTACGCGTAGCATTAGCGCATAGGTCATCATATCCTTTACTACCCAATTACCCTCCCCTTAATTATTATCTAAGTGTTCTAATAGCATCGAATGCGTACCCTATGCGTGCATTACCCGTCCTTTACCTATGGCCCTAGAGGTGCTTATGGCCTATATATAAGGTGGTTCTAGACTCCCCCTTGGTGCTTAAAAGGAGAAAATTAGGCGTCAAACAAAAGCAAATTGCCTATCACATAAGGAACAATTAAAGGGATCAGATTTACCTCCACAAGTAAACAAACAATTGCACGCCTCAAACAACAGTTTTAAATGATTTAAAGTCCTATAGCAGGATATCTAGAATATGCAGCATTTTATTCAGACGAGGCACTGAATACCAAATCAGTTTGCCTACTAATTTTATTACTTACTGCATCTGGGCAGTTTGTAGGTAGTCAAACAAACATAGTTTTAAACTTCAGAACTTTAAGCAACCTACAGGTCTGCCTAGGTGATAACTGGGCAGGATCCTATAGACATAGTATCTAACCATGAAGCAGACCATAATAATAAACTAGCGATTGATTTATAACTGGCAGATTTTATCTGTTTAGACCCTATAGGCATGTTTTCTATGCACTGAAAATGATCACAAGCATTACTTTAGGACATATAAACACAGAAATTGATTTTACATATTTATCTCCACAAACATATCTAAGTGTCAAACTGTTTTTATACTTATTCCTTATAGGCATGACGACTAAGTGATGAAACTGATTTTTTATATGTTCTTCCTATAGGCATGATATCTAGGCTAATAAAGTTGTTAGCCAATTTTAGAGAAAATTCAACAAGGGAATTCCTAGGGACGTGATTTCTAATGTACACATGATGGTTTGAGAACATGATTATTAATGCAGAATTGGTAAATGACCTAGAAGCAGGATTTCTAATGCAAATGTGAAATACAGGATTTCAAAGAATGAGGCAAGCCTTATAGACATGGTTTTTAATGCATATAGATAATCATAACAATCCTATGGGCATGATTTCTACCCTATACCCACAAAGTTATACATAAAAGTCCCTCCCAGTTTTACTAATAACCCAAACATATGTTTTTACAAGAATTATTATTACGGGCCAGATATAAATGAATTACAGAATTAAATGACTATGCTATAGGGAGGCTAGATAGGCCCAACAGTAAATCTGGAAATACAGGCCTTCAACCAAATCTGAAGTGTGTCAGTATATCATAGTATACCAAATGGTATTCTAGTGCGTCAAAGTTACCAAGGGCCTCAGGGACCCCGGGCAATGCTTACACCAGAAACCCTTTTATAGGAACAGTTTTGAACAAGTGTGGAAAATCTAGCCCCAGTGTGTCAGAGTTTGGAGGAGTCTCATGGACTCCTAGGCAGTTCTCACACTAGAGGGGCGGGACTCTAGAAGTCTAAGAGTAGGAGTTGAAAATAGTACATAAAAATAAGAGATAGCTTTAAGAAAATAGTTTGGTGTTTTAGAAGTAAATAGGAACAAACAGAGTCATTTCAACACTTACAATTAAAACAAAGATTCCAACAGTCAAACAAATAGATAGAACAGGATCACAGTTACTTTAAACAAGATTTCACAATGCCTAGGATTGACTTAGTTTATCACTTTGTGAGGATACAGAATGCGGGGGTCAGAATAAAGATCAGACAACTACACAGAGAAAGGTAGCAGGGGTCGGGAGCATAGAAGTCAGGAACACATAAAATAGGACAAACATGAAGGCATGCTAGTTGAGAAACAAGTGGATAAGTATCCTGGATCAAATAAGAACATGCTATAATGTATGAACCATATTGACATGCTAGAAAATAAAATTTCATGAGAGTTGAGGCAAGCTAATTAACAGAGACATAAAGCAGGCAAAGGCAAGCTGACAGACAAATTACAGAAGATACTGAATAGTACCTAATGACAGAGATAGACTTGCTGATTAGGATCAATAAACAGGAAAGACAGGAATTTAACTACACCGAAGTAGTTGCACTGATTAAGATAAACAAACAGGAAAGGCAGAAGTTTAATTACACATAAGTAGTTATTGCTAATTAAAATCAACAGGAAAAACGGAAATAGTGATGTTAATTGAAATCAATACACAGGAAAGACATGGACTTAACTACACAGAAGTAGAAAAACAGACAGGAAAGCACGTAGGTTTATACTTCATAGCATAATGAATGACAATAGGAGGAGAGACATACCAGTTAAAATAGCAAACAGGAAGGTAAAAGGATGCAGAACCCAATAGTCTAGACTTGGTTTTCAGCCGGCTAGACAGTGTAGAAAACACAAGAAACATAAATGTTTGAATAAGAGCAAGAGTTTTTGTGTGTGTGTGTGTGTGTGTTTCTTTCTAAAATGTGTTCGTGTCTTGAAGAAAAAATCAGAGTGAGGTTTATATAGAACTTAGCAAGGGAAACAAATAAGAGAAGAAGATTACAATTCCTAAGTAAGGAAAACAAATACAATCAATTAGTGAATTAGGGCTAAACCCAAGCTAATTGATACAAACAGAATCTGGGAAAGTTACCTTGAATAAGGAGAATCAATTTTCAGCCCCGATTAGGATTCAAATAAGGTAAATAAACCAATCATAGACTGTATAGGAGTCAATTAAATCCCATAAATCAGGCTACAATCTAATTAAGGCAAGTAGTACTAATTAAAAGTCATAAATAAGGAAACAGGTAAAATCACAAGGAAGTACTAATTTAACAGGAAAATATAATTCGAGCCCTAATAAAATCAGTCCATCTATTTTGATTGACAGAGATAACAATAACAGGAAATATTTAAGGAAATAATGAAATAAGCAGAAAAACCTAGGGTTTAAAGCATATACACAAAAATTGGTCGAACTAGTAATGATAAACAGATTCAAACACTTAGAAGATTAAGAAACTTTTTTGAAGAGAACTTAATACGAAACCTAGTTTCAGAAAACACTGGAATTGAATAGTACTAGGAAAAATGGAAGGTTTTCAAAGAGAAATACCAAGCAACACTTAAAATCGTCTCACATCTACAAGTATCTGAACAGACCCAAGTAGAAAGAGATTAGGTTTTAGAAAAGATTATAGAGATGAAAGGATATCTGGTTTAAAATCATAGATTCGAGCCATAAACACAGAGAAAATAATACTCACAAGCGGAGATGGCCATAGGTATGCCTATGAAATGGTTTTGAACAAAATCTCGGTTCAATCTCTTCAAGATTTTTCCATAAATCAACATAATCGAACAACTAGAAGAGGTGAGATGCCGTTGGGGTTGAAAATTACAGAGAAACCCCATGAACGGGTGGTTTTTCGGTGACGGCGGCTAGGGTTAAGGTGAGTGTTTGAGAGATAAGAGGGGAGATAGGGATTCAGGGATGGTTGAATTAAGAGAAAATGAGGGTGTTAGGGTTTGCGTTAGATTAAAGAGGAATGGGGTAACGTGGACCGTTGATCTCAGAGATCAACGACCACGATTAGAGAAGGCTCTAGGTCGGGTAAGGGTTATTTAGTTTGGGTTGGGGCAGACTAGGCTAGGATTTTAAATAATTGGGCTGGTGTAATTGGGTTAGGTCCAAGAAAATGATTAAGGAAAAGGGAGATTTCTTAAATACCCACTTAATTTGAAAAATAATTTGTAAAAAATAATAAATAAATTATAAAAAAAACAATTTTCATGCATAAAAATGATTTAAAATAATTACTTAATATTATAAAAGTATAAAAAGCTATTTTCTGGTGAAATAAGATAATTATGCACATACGGGCAAATGATTTAAAATAATTACTTAATATTATAAAAGTATAAAAAGCTATTTTCTGGTGAAATAAGATAATTATGCACATACGGGCAAATGATTTAAAATAATTACTTAATATTATAAAAGTATAAAAAGCTATTTTCTGGTGAAATAAGATAATTATGCACATACGGGCAAATGATTTAAAATAATTACTTAATATTATAAAAGTATAAAAAGCTATTTTCTGGTGAAATAAGACAATTATGCACATATGGGCTATTATTACATAGTTACTGAAATTATAACCCAAAAATGTAAATGTGCCTATTCATGCAATAATTAAAGTTTGGTATAAATATAAATGATAAAAATTAAGCAACAAAATCATTATGAAACCATTTGTGCGGCAATCAGTAATTATTTATATAAATAAAATACTGGGATAAATTAATAAAAATCCTTAGAAAAATGCAGAAATTACGAAAAATATTAATTGATGCTCATGCATTGTTTTGAAGCTACATATGAATTTAAAAACTACTATAGAAAAAAATTGGGTATCAACAATTACCATGTCCATGATTTAGAGTTGGTAGCCATTGTTCATGCGCTGCTGATTTGGAGGCACTATCTTTATGGCGTGTCGTGTGAGGTTTTCACTGATCATCGCAGCCTTCAGTACTTTTTCAAACAAAAGGATCTCAATTTGAGGTAGAGGAGGCGGTTGGAGTTATTGAAAGACTATAATATCACCATCTTGTACCATCCCAGGAAGGCCAATGTGGTTGCCGACTGTCTCGCCCCCTTTTTGTTCGCGGAGATTGGGTTTATGACATTCGTTGGGACAACTCGTTCCTTTTAGGAAAGGGGTTTTCATATTTTGAAGAGTCGCCACCTAAAGATTTTAAAGGTGCTTTAGGGCACCTAAGGGGTTCAATTATAAGTACGTTGCTAACCAGAGACTTGGGTAAGGGCTTGAAATTATCCTAAGGGGAAGGTGTTAGGCACCCCTCAGGATCCACACGTGTGGTTCCCAGCCGAATGGTTTCGTGAATTTGTACATATAGCAAATAGCAAGTAAAGGCTCAAATAAGAGGGGATTTAAGTCTTAAACATGCAGATGTTTGAAATATAGTAAAGGAGGTTAGACTTCGGAAAAGATTACAAGCTAAGCATATAAAAGGTGTCATAGGTTTATAATTGCAATACCCGGTAATCACTCCTCGAAGAAGGGCTACTCATGGTATTAGCGCACCGGTCATCATATCCATATTCTACCCTTCCCACCCCGTAAAGGTGATTAAATCGCGTGTTGGTCACAATTCTATTGCGTGTTATTACCCATCCCATCCTATCAGTCCGGGAGGAGGTTAGGACTACTATCCTAAAAGGTAGGTACTAGGCAGACCCTCAGGTTTAAAGGGGTAAGATTCTAAGGCGACAAGCGAGGAATATATAAGACTGCAGTCAGTGGGAAACACATAGGAGCACATAGGAGGCTCAGATTTTCCTCTGCAGATAATGCATATAATTAGCACGACTCAAACACATATAAGGGAAGTATAGTTAATTAGGATCCTAAGACATGGTATCTAGGTCGATTCACAGGATAAACAGATAGGCAGATTTGTTTTGTCACACAAGGAAAACATGTTATTAATCAGTTTGCCTACCGTTTTTTAAAAGAAAGACCTATTAGTGTTAAGCATCACACACAGGAAAGACATATTTCTAATTTCTAAAAAAGGTTAGTTACCTAAGGCTTGCTTATGCGAGGGCAGTGTATATTAGTAGAATTATTTAAAGGAACTGTTGCAGCTATTACTTAAACATGCGGTTCTAGGTTATTCAGAACATAGAAGCATTACCAGTTATTTTTTTTAGAGAGAAAACTAAGTGATGTTATTATACCTTTATACTTAGTAATTAGATTAAACGTAGTTGAGTGATTAGGGACCTATGACATGATATCTAATACATAGATAGAGATGCAGAATGATGCGTATGCAGAATTCCTAAGCATGATTTCTAAATGCTCAATATTAATCATGATTTCAAAAGATGCTAAAATGATAATTTATGTTAATGTTGTTTAGCCTAAGACGAGACTTCTAAGCGTACATGGCAGTGTGGAACATGACAGTAGAAGATACTATTCATTAGCAGGATTTTCTAAGTAACATGAACATGCTGAAACAGTAGGCATGAGACCTAATAAACATGATTTCTAATGTATAAGTTTTAACACATGGGCCTAAACATGATTTCTATTGCACAAATAGGAAATAAAATCTAATAGCATGATTTCTAATGCATGAATTTGAACATATGGGCCTAAACATAACCTCTATTGCACAGATAGGAAATAAAGTCTAATAGCATGATTTCTATCCCTTTAATAGCTAATGCATGCATAGCTACCCCTCCCTTTTCACTATCCATCCACTGAGTTGTTTACAAATTATTACAGGCCAGGGAATTATGAATTACACAACCAAAGGGAAATAAGAAGTTACTTCTATAGGGAGTCTTCAATTAGGCCTAGATCTTCCAAACCTCACTGCCTTATGGTATTCAATAGCCTTTTCATAATCCGGATGTGTCAGAGTTCCCTAAGGACCTCAATGGCTCTGCAGTGCTCACACCCACACATCGCCAAAAGATTTAAACATGTGCAGTGTGGAAGTGTCAGCCTTGTGTGTTAGAGTTCAGAGGGTACTCAAAGGGTTCCCAAAGCACTGCTCGCACGAAGGGGCTGAACCTAGACTTCTAAGAGTGTGTGAGAATGCTTTTGTTTAAAAGGATTTAAGTAAGGAATAGTTTGAGAAACCGTAAGTGAGAAAAATAGTTTTTTTTAAGAAGAAAATGGCAATTTAACATCACACGAAGACCAAGGATGATCCAACAATCACAAACAGGGGTAATGGGGTTTAGGGAAAAATACAGAGTATGTAAGGGCACACATACAACAGGCAAATAAGCACACATACATGCAATCAGGAACTTCTAAGGGTGTGAGGATTAGGGGTATAGTGCTAGGTTAACACCTAAGTCCATGATTAAACTAGTGTACCAGTCATATGCATGTAAGAAGTAGGTGCTAAGTGTACAGAAACAGATGAAGCCTAATTTAAACATGCAGAAGGGACTTTAGGATCCTAGATGTACTGAAATATAAGTAAGCAACTTAGAAGCATGATGAATCACAACAGTAAGGAAACATGTTGGTTTGAAGACTTAAATATAAATTAGGAAATACCAGTGAAGTGAAGAAAGTAATAAAACAAATAGGAAGGTAGGAGAATGCACAATAGCTAGCCTTGGCTTGTAGCCGGCTAACCCAGAGTAGTGGTAATGAGCATAGAAAGAAGAGCAGAAAGTCTTTTGAATTGTGAGAGAGATTTTTGAACAGGTTCATTCGTGTGTCTGTGTGTGTATGAATAGAGTATATATAGTTTTGAAAAGCAGGCAGAGGAATAAGGTAAAAATAATAGTTCAGTAGTTATTATTGAAATAATCATCAATTAGAGTTAATTTAGTATACAGACTTCCTTTAGTTAAGGAATCATACCCAAACGGTAACAAGAAGTGGCAACAAAAGGAAAGGAATCGTAGGATGTTTTTGGGAAACACAAACATCAACTAAACACAGCAACCAAGACGAACTCAGAACCCTAAAAATGGGATTTTTAATAGAATAACTCAAGTAAAGATAGAATGCTTAATCAAACATTTAAAATATACTGAGAATCATAGGTTAGTACCAAAATCAGAAGAGAAAGCGTCTTGAAAGGGGTTAATAAACCCTAGTTGAAGATGAATCATTATTTTAGAGAAATCAAAAACCTTTAAGGAAAATAATAAAGAGCCCATAATATACATAGATCTAAGTGAGATCTAAAAGAAAATCAAAAAATACAAGGGGTTAGGGTTTCAGAGAGTTTAAAAACAAGGAAAACCTTGAAGATGTTGAAATCGTTAGCCGGAAAAGCCATGGCTCTTACTCAAATGGCCGGAGGAGGCCGGAAGATGGCATGAGAGACAACAGGTAGGAGCTGAACCAATCCAGGCTCGCCTGAAGGCCTTAGCGTGCCTTAGACCGGTGTAGGGTGGAGCAATAACCAAGAGATAGTGAACCATAGTTTCCGGCGAGGAAACTAGCCGGAGAAGACGAACATACTCCATTGGAGGTGGAGAGACAATGGAAGGTTCTAGAGAGAACAAGAGAAACCAGAGAGATAGAGAGAGAATTGAGAGGTTTGGAAATGAGGAGTCGGAAGGGGTAGTCTGTAGGGTTTAATTATGGTAGGTGGGATCTGGGCCGTTAATCTAATTTGATCAACGACTCAGATTGATCCGGGGTTGGGCCTGGTATGGAATTGATTTGGGCTGGGTATGGGATTGGGTTATTAAGAAATCTGATGGGTTGGGTTAGAATTAGGCTAGAATCAAAATTAAAAATGGCTATTAGTTAAATACCCACTGAAATAGATAAGTAATTAAATAAAATAGCTAGTAGTCATATAAAATAAAATTGATGCTAGATAAATGAAATTAAGGTAATTAATGAGTACGAAAAATATAAAAATTAAATAATTATTGATTTAAGTGGTAGAAAATGTACAATTAGGTCGTAGTTGCAAAGTTATTGTAATTATGGTTAAACAATGCCAAAATGGCGAATTTGTGAAATAATTAAATCCTAATAGGATTAAAAATAATATATATTGACTGGGAAATATTTTGAAATTATTGACAATACAATTTATGAACAATTATTGAATATAAAATACTGAATAAATTGGAAAAGGACTTAATAAAAATATGAAAAAAATCTCAGAAAATACCAGTCATTATAAAGAGCAGTTTCGGAGGTGTATATACAAATTAAAAAAATAATTTGATAAAAAATTGGGTATCAACAGCTGCCCCTCTTTACCCGGGAAGGATGGAAGAGTTGTCGGATAATGATATGGTAGCCAATTTTGACCGAATGGAAATAGCTTGAAAGTTTCAGGCCGCACCCTGGTTCCTGAGCTGCCTACATATCCCTGGTCTTACAGGAATCAAGTCATATGCAGTTTCGGGAGTCATCGGTGAAGTACGCCGATGAAATTTTACAAGAACGGACTCCAAGTACAGGGTTAGATGGGGAAACGACTTACGTGATAGTTAGGAGACCTGGAGCGGAACCGCTCCCGCCTAGATGGTTGTCGCTTGCCGGATTACATGCAAAGAAAAAATACAAGCATACATTGTGGGTAATTTAAACACGATGCAAATTCCCGTTGGATGATGAATGTTGTCTTTGGATGATTAAAGATGACGTCCTCAGACAATGATGTCCTGGGCCGTGAATTGCTTCAGGACTCGTAGGCCGTGAAATGATGTTCTCGTGCCATGAAGATGGTAGCTATGAACGATGACACGTTTGGATAGGTTGGCGATATTTCAGCCGATGAAGATGCAATAGCATGATGCTGACATGACAGAGCTTACTATTGCAAATTTAAAAGGGCAGATCCTAGCCCGAAAGGAAGCGAATGATAGAGACAGGGGTTGCTTTTGAAAAGTAAATGGGAGACAATGCTAAGTCTCGGAAGGCAGAAATGTAGCCTTATGCAAGATGCAGATGCAGATGGAGAAAACGTTTAGTCTCATAAGGTATAAAGGTATCGTTATTCAAGTTACGGATGCAGATGGAGACAACATTTTGTCTCAGAAGGCAGAAAGGTAGCCTTATGCAAAATACGGATGCAGATGGAGACATCGTTTAGTCCCGGACGGCAGAAAGGTAGCCTTATGCAGATGCAGATGCAGAGGGAGACAAATTTAGTCTCGGAAGGCAGAAAGGTAGCCTTATGCAAGATGAAAATGCAGACGGAGACAATGCTTAGTCTCAGAAGGCAGAAAGGTAGGCTTATGCAAGATGGGGATGCAGATGGAGACAACATTTCGTCTCGGAAGGCAGAAAGGTAGCCTTATGCAAAATGTTGATGCAGATGGAGACACCATTTAGTCTCGGAAGGAAAAGAGGTAGCCTTATGAAAAATGCAGATGCTGATGGAGATAGTGTTTAGTCTCGGAAGGTAAAAAGGTAGCCTTATGAAGATGCGGATGCAGAGGTAGACAACGTTAGTATCGGAAGGCAGAAAAGTAGCCTTATACAAGATGCGGATGTAGACGGAGACATCATTTAGTCTCGGAAGGCAGAAAGGTACCCTTATGAAAGATGCGGATGCAGATGGAGACAAATTTTAGTCTCGGAAGGCAGAAAGGTAGCCTTATAAAAGATGCGGATGCAGATAGAGACATCATTTAGTCTTGGAAGGCAGAAAGGTAGCCTTATGCAAGATGCGGATGCAGATGGAGACAACGTTTAGTCTCGGAAGGCAGAAAGGTACCCATATGCAAGAGTTAAATAAACGACAAAAGAAATTCTTAGTTGGTGTTAAATTGCGGTAGAGCATTGTGATAATGAACCATCATTTGTGTTGTTAACAAATGTTGGTATGTGCGATGAGTTTGAGGAATGATGTCTGACCTTTGAGCAGATAATATGTTTTGGGGCCTCTGCAATTTGTGCCTGCATCCAAAGAAAAATAGTGAATTTTGTAAAAGGGAGGAAGGTTAGTTTGCATTCCCGCTAGCTCTGCTCGGCTCGCTTGTTTTATCTTGATGATACTGTCTGTGTCATTGGGGTAGCCTTTGCTAAACAAGCTGCTTCAGAAAAAATAAATATGCATTATTTTGTAAGATAAAATATATAATCTAAAATAGTTTTAGATGAACCAACGACATGACACGGCCCGAGACATTGCAACCTCTCATGCTAATGAATTTTGAGCGTCCTCCTAAAAATTCTGCCCCAGTTTGCTGGGTGGATGCTTGTGACTGCTGCTCGCGTGGTAACTGGCTGAACTTTCTTCAGAATTTTGAGGGTCCTCCTCAAAATTCTGCCCCAGTTTCCAATTGCGGGGAAAAGTGAATTTTTGTTGAATTTTAACCGAACCCATAGGGCTGCCTACGTATCCCCTCTTAAACGAGGATCAGTTCAGGAGTACTTCAAATTACATCATTGAGGAAGCATAAAGATTACACATAGTAGTGCTTGACTGCATCTGAATTGATTGGCTTGGGCCAGACTTCTCCGTCCATTTCTGCGAGTATAAGTGCTCCTCCTGTCAGCACTCTATGAACCACGTACGGACCTTGCAAGTTAGGAGAGAACTTCCCTTTGGCTTCATCTTGATACGGAAAGATTTTCTTTAACACATGTTGCCCTGGTGTGAATCGTCTCGGCTTGACTTTCTTGTTGAAGGCTCTGGCCATTCTGTTCTGCTATAGTTGACCATGACATACTGCATTCATTCTCTTCCCGTCTATGAGGGTTAGTTGATCATAACGGCTTCTTACCCACTCTGCATCATTGAGCTCAACTTCCTATATAATTCTCAGAGATGGGATTTCCACGTCGGCGGGAATAACAACTTATGTACCATAAACTAGCATATAGGGAATTGCCCCTGTTGATGTGCGGACGGTGGTGAGGTATCCCAGTAAGGTGAATGATATTTTTTCATGTCATTGCTTGTGCTTTTCTATCATCTTTCTTAGTATCTTATTGATGTTTTTGTTAGCGGCCTCTACGGCTCCATTCATCTGAGGTCTATATGCTGTGGAATTCTTGTGCTGAGGTCTATAGTTTTCATCAAGTCACTATTGAGATTAGAACCATTATCAGTGATGATTGACTCTGGAACCCCGAACCGACAGACAATGCGGTCGCAGATAATGTCAGCCATAACTTTCTTGGTAATGTTTTTTAGGAGGCTGCTTTGACCCATTTAGCGAAGTAGTCAATGGCAACCAAAATGAACTTGTGGTCATTGGAAGCGGCCAGCTCAATTGGTCCAATAACGTCCATATCACAGGCGGCGAACGACCATGGTGAGCTTTTTGCATTGAGCTCACTTGGAGGAACCACTATCATATCCCCATGTATCTGGCAGCGGTGGCACTTCTGAACATACTGGATGCAGTCTGTTTCCATAGTCATTCAAAAGTAACCAGCTCGGAGTATTTTCTTTACTAAAACAAAACCGTTCATATGTGGGCCACATGTCCCTGCATGAATTTCTTCTAGCCACTTTGATGCTTCCTTTGCGTCAACACACCTTAATAAACCCAAATCAGGAGTCCTCCTATACAGGATTCCTACACTGTGAAATAAATTGTTGGACAATCTCCGAAGTGTGCATTTCTGAGTGGAATTTGCAAGCTCGGGGTATTCTCTTTTTGCCAAGTACCTATCGATGTCATGAAACTAAGGATTTCTGTCTGTTTATTCTTTGATATAGGCACAATAAGCTGGCTAATTATGGATTTTTATGGGAATAGGGTCAATGAAATTCTTGTCCGGATGTTGGATCATTGAGGACAAAGTAGCTAATGCGTCAGCGAACTCATTCGGGATTCTGGGGACGTGCCAGAACTCTATCTTTGTGAACCTCTTTCTCAATTCCTGTACGTGGTGCAGATACGGCAGTATCTTGGAATTCTTTGTTTCCCATCTCCTTGTACCTGATGTACAAATAAGTCTGAATCACAAATCACTAACAGCTCTTGGACGTTCATGTCAATGGCCATATTGAGCCCCAAGATGCAAGCTTCATATTCGGCCATATTGTTGGTGCAAGGGAACCTGAGTTTGGCGGATATCGGATAATGCTGACAGGTCTCTAATACTAGGACTGCTCTAATACAGACTCCCTTAAAGTTTGCTGCTACATCAAAGAAAGTCCTTCAACCATCATAGGATTCTACAATATCTTCTCATATGAATGATACCTCCTCATTAGGAAAATATGTTTTCAGGGGTTTGTATCCTACGTCTATGGGATTCTCAGTAGGATAGTCTGCCAGAGCTTGTCCTTTAACCGCCTTTTGAGTCATGTAAACAATGTCAAATTCGCTCAACAGGATCTGCCACTTGGCTAGCTTGCCAGTGGGCATGGGCTTCTGAAAGATATACTTCAATGGATCCATCCTTGATATGAGATATGTTGTGTAGGCACAGAAGTAGTGCCTTAGCTTTTGGGCGACCCAAGTTAGAGCACAACAGGTTTGCTCTAATAGAGAATACCGGGCTTCATATGGAGTGAACTTCTTGCTGAGGTAATAAATAGCTTGTTTCTTTCTATTTCATCATGCTGCCCCAGAACGCAGCCGAAAGCTGCATCTAATACTGCAAGATAGAGTAGCAAAGGTCTTCCTGGCTCGGGCGGTACTAGGACTGGCGGTGTTGACAAATATTCCTTGATTCTGTCGAAATCCTTTTGACAATCATTAGTCCATTTGGTGGCAGCGTCCTTCTTCAACATCTTAAAGATTGGCTCGCAGATGACTGTAGACTGTGCTATAAACCGGCTGATGTAATTAAGCCTCCCCAAGAAACTCATCACATCTTTCTTGTTCCTTGGTGGCGGTAACTCTTGAATGGCTTTGACCTTGGACGGATCCAATTCTATTCCCCGGCGTCTTACAATAAATCCCAGCAACTTCCCAGCAGGAACTCCGAACACTTCGCGGGGTTCGGTTTCAGATTGTATTGTCGCATGATATAGTCAGGAATAGTCGAACACAAAAACCCTAATCAAGAAAACATAAGTAAAAAATCACATAATCGTAGGATGTTTATGGGAAACACATATACCAACTAAACACAACAACCAAGACGAACTCAAAACCCTAAAAATGGGATTTATAACAGAATAACTCAAGTAAAGAGAGAATGCTTAATAAAACATTTAAAATATACTGAGAATCATAGGTTAGTACCAAAAATCAAAAGAGAAAGCGTCTTGAAAGGGGTTAAGAAACCCTAGTTGAAGATGAATCGTTATTTTAGAGAAATCCGAAAACCTTTAAGGAAAATAATAAAGAGCCCATAATATACATGGATCTAAGTCAGATTTAAAAGAAAATCGAAAAATACAAGGGGTTAGGATTTCCGAGAGTTGAAAAAACAAGGAAAACCATGAAGATGTTGCCATCGCTAGCCCGAAAAGCCATGACTCTTACTCAAATAGCCGGAGGAGGCCAGAAGATGGCATGAGTGACCACAGGTAGGATTTGAACCACTCCAGGCTCGCTTGAGGGCCTTAGGGTGCCTTAGACCGGTGTAGGGTGAAGGAATAACCAAGAGACGGTGAAAGACCACAGTTTCCGGCTAAGGGAACTAGCCGGAGAAGACGAACATACTCCATTGGAGGTGGAGAGATAAGGGAAGGTTCTTGAGAGAACCACATAGATAGAGAGATAATTGAGAGGTTTGGAAATGAGGGGTCGGAGGGGGTAGTCTCTAGGGTTTAATTATTGTAGGTGGGATCTGGGACGTTGATCTAATTTGATCAACGGCTCAGATAGATCCGGGGTTGGGGCGGGTATGGAATTGATTTGGGTTGGGTATGGAATTGGGTTATTAAAAAATCTGATGGGTTGGGTTAGAATTAGGCTAGAATCGAAATTAAAAATGGCTATTAGTTAAATACCCACTGAAATAGATAAGTAATTCAATAATATAGCTAGTAATCATATAAAATTAAATTGATGCTAGATAATGAAATTAAGGTAACTAATGAGTATGAAAAATATAAAAATGAAATAATTATTGATTCAAGTGGTAGAAAATGTACAATTAGGCCATAGTTGCAAAGTTATTGTAATTATGGTCAAACAATGCCAAATTGGCTAATTTGTGAAATAATTAAATCCTATTAGGATTAAAAATCATATATATTGACTGGAAAATATTTTGAAATTCTTTACAATACAATTTATGAAAAATTATTGAATATAAAATACCGAATAAATTGGAAAATGATTTAATAAGAATATAAAAAAATCTCAGAAAAATACCAGTATTATAAAGAGCGGTTTTGAAGGTGTATATACAAATTAAAAAAATAATTTGATAAAAATTGGGTATCAACACCGACGCATTGAGTAGGAAGGCAGCGAGTATGGGAAGCCTTGCGTTTATTCCAGTCGGTGAGCGGCCGCTAACATCTGATGTTTAGACTTTGGCCAACCAGTTTGTGTGGTTAGATATTTCAAAGTCTATCTGTGTTCTAGCTTGCATAGTCGCTCGGTCTTCCTTGTTTGAGCGTATCAGAGATCGGCATTGTGATGACCCTAATTTGTTGGTCCTTAGGGACACTGTATGGAATGGTAGTTCAAAGAAGGTTAAGGTTGGATATGACGCGGTTTTGACGATGCAGGGTCGCGTGTACGCGCCTAATTTTGATGGGCTTCGTGGGTGATTCTTGAGGAGGCTCACATTTCTCGATATTCTATTCACCCAAGCGCCGCCAAGATTTAGCAGAACTTTCGACATCATTATTGGTGGAGGATGAAGAACGATATAGTTGATTATGTATCTCGGTGCCTAAATTGTCAGCAGGTGAAGTATGAGCATCAGAGACCCGGTGGTTTGCTTCAACAGATTGAGATTCCTGAGTGGAAGTGGGAGCATATCACTATGGACTGTGTTGTTGGACTCCCACGGACTCAGAGGAAGTTCGATGCCTTTTGGGTCATCGTGGATAGGCTGACTAAGTCAGCGCACTTCATTCCCGTGGCAGTTACCTATTCTTCAGAGCAGCTGGCAGAGATTTATATTCGTGAGATCGCCCGTCTTCATGGTGTGCATGTGTCTATCATTTCTGATCGAGGTACGCAGTTCACCTTGCACTTTTGGAGGGCAGAACAGCGTGAGTTGGGTATGCAGGTTGAGTTAATCACATTATTCCATCCTCAGACGGACGGACAGTCTGAGCATACTATTTAGATCTTAGAGGATATGCTCCACGCATGTGTTATAGACTTCAGAGGATCGTGGGATCAGCTATTTCCCCTTGCAGGGTTCGCCTACAACAACAGCTACCAGTCGAGAATTCAGATGGCTCCCTATGAGGCATTTTATGGCAGACGGTGTCAGTCACCAATTGGGTGGTTCGAGCCGGGGGAGGCTCGATTAGTGGGTACAAATGTAGTACATGAGTCCTTGGACAACGTCAAGATTATACAGGATCAACTTCGTACAACTCAGTCCAGGCACAAGAGTTATGCTGACCGTAGAGTTTGTGATGTGGAATTCATGGTCGGGGAGAGGGTGTAGCTTTGGGTATCACCCATGAAGGCTGTCATGAAGTTTGGAAAGAAGGGAAATTTTAGCCCTAGATATATCGGACCTTTTGTGATTCTCGAGAGAGTGGGACAGGTGGCTTATAGGCTTGTGTTGCCTCCGGGGTTATCAGCAGTTCATCCTGTATTTCATGCGTCCATGATCCGAAAGTATCATAGTGACCCGTCCCACGTGTTAGATTTCAGCTCTGTCTAGTTGTGATGACCCAAAAGGTCATCCCATGTAGTTTTAGCTAAATATGTGTTCCGAGGCCATGAAAGCCTCCTTTTATCTCACGTCGATGTGCGTGTCCAGCCCAGGCGCGTAGCCGGGAAGCCGTTATGTGGAAAATTGATAAAATGATGATTTCATAGTAATTATTTGACTAAAGTTGACTTTGGTCAACATTTTTGGTAAAACGGACCCGGACTCATGATTTGACGGTCCTGGAGGGTCCGTAGGAAAATATTGGACTTGGACGTATGCCCGGAATCGAATTCCGAGGTCCCAAGTCCGAGAGATGAATTTTTTAAAGAAAATTGTTTTTTGAAAATTATAAAGGTTTTTGAAAATGAACTTTGAGGTGAAACCTATGATGTTTGGCTCGTATCATGGTTCCAGAGCTCGGTACAGGTTCGATATGACTTATATGTGTTATCTGTGAAATTTGGTAAGAAACGGACTTAGTTTGACGTGATTCCGACCTTAAATGCAAAACTGGATGTTTAATGAAGTTTTGGAGAAATTTCGTTGATTTTGAGGTTTAATTCGATGTTTATGATGTAATTTTGAATATTTTATTACACGAATAAATCTGTAGGATATTGTAGAGGTTGTGTGCGTATTTTGTTTTGAGCCCCGAGGGCTCGGGTGTGTTTCGGATAGGCGTCAGGGTGTTGAAAACTTAGTAAAAATCTATTTTTGCGGTTGTATCTGGTGTCTAGTTATTTTTCTCTTCGTGATCGTGGTGCAAGGCCTGCGATCACGATGTTCAACTTGGATTGGGGATGTTTTGCTCTACGCGGTTGCAAAGAGATGGGTGCGAACGTGGAGCCTTAGGGTCTTTGCTCTACGCGAACGCACCCCTAGAGTCGCGATCACGTAGGTTTAATGAGGGGCTGGGGCTGGGTAGCTAATGTTCAATGCGAATGCGGTTCATAGGTCGCGATCGCGTAGGTCAGCGTCCAGTTCAGTCTGCGATATAACTCCTTTCTTCGGATCGCATAGCATGGGAGTAATTAAGCTCTGCAATCGCGTCCTACCCATCGCGATCACGTAAGGTAAATTTGCCCAGTGGTTTCCTTAGTTCAAAAACAGAATACTTACGGGAATAAACCCATTTCTCACAAACTCCTTCTTCTCCACACCTCTTAGGAGATTTTTGAAGAACTTCATCACCATAGACTCTTAGGTATGTAATTCTAACCTCGTTTTCTTCCATTTTCTTCAACATTCATTAGATTCTAGGCCTAAAATCATGGAATTAAAGGGTACAAATTAGGGTTTTGGGTGGAGTTAGGGCTTTTTGATTATTTGGGGATTTGACCTCGTTTTGGGGTCGGATTTGAAAACAAATTATATATTCGGGCTCGTTGGGGAATGGGTGATCGGGTTTTTTCCGAACCTCGCGTTTTGACCAAGCGGGCACGGGGTCGATTTTTTGATTTTTGGGAAGAATATTGGGAATTCTATAATTAAGCTTGGGAATTGAATTGTGTAGCATTTAATGATATTATTGGGTCAATTATGTTTAGGTACGATTGATTTGGAGTCTAGTTCGAAAGGAAAAAGCGGTGCTTGAGGCTTGATTTTGATAATTGGAGTCGAGATAAGTGTTTGGCCTAACCTTAGCTTGAGGGAATAAGTATAGAGTCCTAATTGCTACGTGTTTATTCAATGTTCAATGTATAGGTGAGGTGACGAGTACCTATATGTTGCTGTCAAGCATGACCGTGAGTCGAATATTTGCAATTATATGATATCTATTGGCTTTTACTGTGTTTATTGGTTTAATATCAATTTGATAGCTATTCATTTGGGGGAAATTCGTAGTTATGGGTATTTTTGAGTAGGTGATTGGTTGAGGAACTTTATATTGGATTATACACTTGTGTAGGACTGGTTATAGTTGTGTCCCTTGCCGGGACGATATTATTCTTGTTGATTATTCCGTGCATGTAAGGTTTCTTATTTGTTGACTTTCGTGCCAACTGTTATTTTTGTGTTGTTATGCACGAGGGAAAATTTCGTGCCATATTTATGTTTTATGCACGAGGGGACATTCCGTTCCATGCTTATGTTTTTTATGCACGAGGGGACATTCCGTGTCGTGTTTATGATTATTATGCACGAGGGGACATTATGTGCCGTGTCGATGATATATATATGCACGAGGGGACATTCTGTGCCGTGATTATGATGTTTTATGCACGAGGGGATATTCCGTGCCATGTTTATGTTATTTATGCACGAGGGGACATTTTGTGCCGTGTTATGCTAAAAATATGCACGAGGGCACATGTCGTGCCGTTTCTTTTCACTTGTTTATTTTGTGTTGTTAATACCCGTTATTACTTTTGGATATTTAGACTGTTGCTACGTTCCATCATTTCCGTAATTGCTATCCCTTTTCCCCAGCATGTTTCCCCGTTATTGTACTTACTGTTTATTTCTTGTAGTTATTTCCTGTTATATTTTATTTAAACTACACAGTTGATATTATTTGTCGTGTCCTAGCATCGTCACTACTTCGCCGAGATTAGGCTCGGCACTTACTCAGTACATGGGGTCGGTTGTACTAATGCTACACCTGCACTTCTTTATGTTTTCCAGATCCCGGTACCGGAACCAGTGGACACTGATCGAGGAGGCTTCCTTCAGTCCACCAGGCGACACTGAGGTAGTCCTGCAGGCGTTCGCAGGCCTCGGCGTCACCTTCTATCTTACATCTTTTTCTGTCTTTTCGTATTTTTGGGACAGTAGAACTTTGTTTATTCAGACCATTATTTGTAGTAAATCATAGACAGTCCGTGAAGATGTGATACCAAATTTTGGGAGTTATTATTAAGGATTTTTTTAATACTGTTTAAATAAGCTGTTAGATTTCACCTTTTCCGCATTTTTTATTCTGGTATATCATTTTTTTATATTTTTAATAACAAAGGAATAAATTAGAATAATCAGTAACGTTGGCTTGTCTAGCAGGTTCAGCGTTAGACGCCATCACGGTCCCGACGATGGAATTTTGGGTCGTGACAAGTTGGTATCGGAGCGCTAGGTTGCTTAGGTCTCACAATTCGTGGACAAATTGAGTAGAGTCTGAGGAATCGGTATGGAGACGTTTGTACTTATCCCCCAGAGGTTGCAAAGTTAGGAAATAACTTCACATCTTTTCTTCTCTGTCGTGCGATTTGAGTTCTAAATGCTAACTGAGTCACTATTCTTTTCTCTCGTAGATGGCGAGAACGCGTACTTCCTCATCTACCGATCAGCATCTCGATCCTCCTGTTGCAGCTCCTACTAGAGGTCGAGGCCATGCTAGAGACCGAGGCAGATCCAGGGCTCGGCCCAAAGCAGCAGCCCTAGTAGAGGATCCTTAGGTGGAGGTTGCTGAGGAGATTCCCACCCGGGCAGTTCCAGTCGGACCAGCTCAGGTCCCAGAGGGGTTCATTGCCACCCCGGTTCTTAAGGATGCTCTGGTCCGCTTAGTGGGCCTTATGGAGAGCGTGGCTCAGGCCTCTTCTTCCTACTGCACCAGTCGTCTCTCAGGCTGGGGGAGGGACCCAGACTCCTGCTACCCGCACACCAGAGCAGCTAGCTCCTCCGTTCCAGACTCCAGCACCTCAGACAGCTGGAGTAGCTCAGCCAAGGATCGTGGCACCGCTAGTTAAGGGAACAACTATGTCGGCAGATGCTCTATGGAGATTAGATCGGTTCACCAAGCTATTTCCTACTACATTTACTGGTGCACCATTAGTGGATCCCCAGGATTACTTGGACAATTGCTATGAGGTTCTTCGGAACATAGGGATTGTGGAGACCAATAGGGTCGATTTTGCTACATTCCGTCTTTCTGGTACCGCCAAGACTTGGTGGAGGGATATTTGCTTGATCAGGCCAGTTGGATCTCCACTGTTGACTTGGGCTTAGTTTTGCGAGTTGTTCTTGGAGAAGTTTCTACCAGTTACCCATAGAGAGGATCTTCGAAGGTAGTTTGAGCGCCTCCAGCAGGGCTCTATGATAGTTACCCCAGTATGAGACTCGTTTTATCACTCTGGCCCGATATGCTATCATGGTACTCCCAACAGATCGGGAGAGAGTGAGGAGGTTTATTGAGGGGCTATCTCACCCTATTAGACTCCAGATGGCCAGAGATACAGGTACTGATATTTCATTCCAGGAGGTGGCCAATGTGGCCAGGCGTATTGAGATGGTCTTATCGTAGGGCGGTGGTCAGGGGTCTGACAAGAGACCTCACCATTTCAGTTGATTCAGTGGTGCCTCATCTGGAGGCAGATATTCCTTTGGTAGAGTTCATCTTCCTAGACCATTCCAGTCGGCACTTCAGGTATCCCGTAGTGCACTGCCGCTTCAGAGCTTCCAGGGTGGTTATTCTGGTCGACAGGGACAGTTCTAAGGTTAACAGTCGCTGCAGCAGAGGTCTTGCTATACTTGCAGTGGTATAGGGCACATTGCCAGGTTTTTCCCCCGAGCTTCTAGTGGTTATCAGTATTAGGGTTCCTGTGCTATGATTCCTGCACTGCAGCAGAGATGCTTCAGTTTTATTTGATCGAGGTTCTACAATCTCCTATGTGTCTTCATATTTTTCCCCTAATCTGAGTATGCCACGTGACTCCCTGACTACTTATGTATATGTGCTTACACCGGTAGGTTATTCTATTGTGGTAGATCAAGTCTACCGTTAATGCATAGTGGTTATTGGTGGTCTGGAGACTCAGGTAGATCTCTTGCTTCTGGATATGGTCGAATTCGATGTTATTTTGAGGATGGATTGGCTATCTCCCTACCTACTATTCTGGACTGTCATGCCAAGACAGTGACCTTGGCCTTGCCAGAAGTACCTCGTTTGGAGTGGAGAGGGAATCCTAGTCATTCTTCTGGTAGAGTTATTTCATATATGAAGGCTCGACGCATGGTCGAGATGGGTTGTTTGGCATATTTGGCCTATGTTTGTGATTCTACTGCTGAGGTTCCTTCTATGGAGTCTATGCCCGTGGTTAGTGAGTTTTCAGAGGAATTCCCTGTTGACCTGCCGGGTATGACACCCGACAGGGATATTGACTTTTATATTGAGGTGGCTCCGGGAACCCAACCCATTTTTACCGTGCCGTATCGTATGGGCCCGCCATAGTTAAAGGAGTTGAAGGATCAGTTGCAGGATTTGTTGGATAAAGGCTTCATCAGGCCTAGTGTTTCTCCTTGGGGTGGCCTTGTGTTGTTTGTCAAGAAGAAAGATGGCTCGATGAGGATGTGTATTGACTACCGACAGTTGAACAAGGTTACTATTAAGATTAAGTATCCTTTGCCGAGGATTGATGATTTATTTGACCAGCTTCGGGGTGTTACAGTGTTTTCTAAGATAGATTTGAGATCTGGTTACCATCAGTTGAGGATTAGGGCGTCTGATGTACCTAAGACAGCTTTTTGCACTCGGTATGGGCATTATGAGTTCTAGGTGATGTCATTTGGGTTGACAAATTCCCCCGCTGCTTTTGTGGATTTGATGAACTGAGTGTTCAGGCCCTATTTGTTATAGTCTTCATTGATGATATTTTGATTAACTCCTATAGCCGAGAGGAGCATGAGCAGCATCTTCGAGTCGTCCTCCAGACTCTGAATGACAGTCAGTTGTATGCCAAATTTTCCAAGTGTGAGTTCTGGTTGAGTTCGGTTGCATTTCTAGGCCATGTGGTATTATCATAGGGTATTCAGGTGGACCCCAAGAAGATTTCAGTAGTTAGAGATTGGCCTAAGCCCAGTTCAGCTACAGAGATTCAGAGTTTCTTGGGCTTAGCAGGTTATTATCGCCGGTTTGTGGAGGGCTTTTCATCCATTGCAGCCCCGATGACCAAGTTGACCCAGAAGGGTGCCCAGTTCAGGTGGTCTGATGAGTGTGAGGTGAGCTTTCAGAAGCTCAGACAGCCTTGACCATGGCACAGGTGTTAGTTTTGGCCACGGGTTCTGGGCCTTATACCGTGTATTGTGATGCTTCACGGGTGGGACTTGGTGCAGTGTTGATGCAGAATGGCAAGGTTATAGCCTATGCTTCTCGTCAGTTGAAGGTTCATGAGAAGAACTATCCAGTTCACGATTTGGAGTTAGTTGCTATTGTTGATGCATTGAAGATTTGGAGGCATTATCTGTATGGTGTGTCCGGTGAGGTGTTCAAAGATCATAAGAATTTGTAGTATCTGTTCGAGAAGAAAGAGTTGAATATGAGGCAGAGGAGATGGTTAGAGTTGTTGAAGGATTATGACATTACCATCTTATATCATCCGGGGAAGGCCAATGTTGTGGCCGATGCTTTGAGCTGGAAGTCAGCCAGCATGGGTAGTCTTGCTTATATACCAGCCGGAGAGCGATCGCTTGCTTTGGATGTTCAGTCTTTGGCCAAACGGTTCGTGAGATTGGAGGTTTCTGAGACTGGCAGTGTTTTGGCCCATATTGTGGCTCGTTCTTCATTGTATGATCGTATCCGGGCTAGGCAATATGATGATCATCATTTATTTGTTCTTAGAGATACGGTCCAACATGGAGGTGCCAAGCAGGTTACAGTTGATGATGAGAGAGTTTTGAGGATGTAGGATCGTATTTGTGTACCTGATATTGATGTCATTCGGGAGTTGATATTGCAGGAGGCCCATAGTTCCTAGTATTCCATTCATCCAGGCTCCGCAAAGATGTACCAGGACTTATGGCATCATTATTGGTGGTGGAGGATGAAGAAGGATATTGTAGCATATGTAGCTCGGTGCTTTAACTGTCAGTAGGTTAAGTACGAGCACCAGAGACCCGGTGGTTTAATGCAGCAGATTGAGCTTCCCGAGTGGAAGTGGGATCCTATCACCATGGATTTCATTGTTGGACTCCCACGGACTCAGAGGGCGTTTGATACGATGTGGGTCATTGTGGATAGGCTGACCAAGTCAGCATATTTCATTCCTGTATCAGTTTCGTATTCGGCGGAGAAGTTGGCAAAGATCTACATGGGAGAGATAGTTCGATTGCATGGTGTGCCCGTGTCCATTGTATCTGACCGAGGTACTCAGTTTACCTCCCATTTCTGGAGAGTATTTCAGCGTGAGTTGGGCACACGGGTTTATTTGAGCACAGCATTTCATCCTCAGACGGACGGACAATCCGAGCGTACTATTCAGATTTTGGTGGATATGTTGCGAGCATGTATCATTGATTTTGGAGGTTCATGGGACCAGTTCTTTCCTTTAGCTGAGTTTGCCTACAACAACAGTTACCAGTCGAGCATTCAGATGGCTCCGTATGAGGCGCTGTGTGGTAGGCGGTGTTGGTCTCCAGTCGGGTGGTTCGAGCCAGGAGAGGCTAGATTGTTGGGTTAAGAGTTAGTCTAGGATGCCTTGGATAAAGTGAAGATTATTTAGGATAGACTTCGTATATCCAAGTCCAGACATAAGAGTTATGCGGATCGCAGAGTTCGTGACTTGGCATTCATGATAGGAGATCGAGTATTTCTTCGGGTGTCGCCCATGAAGGGCGTGATGAGGTTCGGGAAGAAGGGCAAGTTGAGCCCTAGGTACATTGGTCCATTTGAGATTCTATACAAGGTAGGAGAGGTAGCCTACAGACTTTCCTTGCCACCTAGTTTATCTGACGTGCATCCTGTGCTTCACGTATCTATGGTTCGAAGGTATATCGCCGATCCATCTCATGTACTTGACTTCAGCGGTGTCTAGTTTGACAAGGATTTGTCTTATGAGGAGGAGTCGGTAGCCATATTAAATCGGTAGGTTCGTCAGTTGAGATCGAAGAGTTATCCTTCGGTCCATGTCCAATGGAGAGGTCAGCCGGTTGAGGCAGCTACCTAGGAGTCCGAGTCCGATATGCGGAACCGATATCCCTAAATTTTCCCCGATTCAGGTACCATTCTATGTCCGTTCGAGGATGAACGTTTGTTTTAGAGGTGGAGATTGTGATGACACAAAAGGTCATCCCGTGTAATTTTAGCTAAATATGTGTTCTGAGGCCATGAAATCCTCCTTTTATCTCAACTCGATGTGCGTGCGCAGCCCAGGCGCGTATCCCTGAAGCCGTTATGTGGCAAATTGATAAAATGATGATTTTATAGTAATTATTTGAATAAAGTTGACCTTGGTAAAACGGACCCGGACCCGTGATTTGACGATCCCAGGGGGCCTGTAGGAAAATATGGGGCTTGGGCGTATGCCCGGAATCGAATTTCGAGGTCCCAAGTCCGAGAAATAAATTTTTTAAAGCAAATTGTTTTCTGAAAAACATAAAGGTTTTTAAAAATGAAATTTGAGGTGAGACCTGTAATATCGGGCCCGTATCATGGTTCCGGAGCCCGGTACATGTTAATATGACTTATATGTGTTATTTATATAATTTGGTAAGAAACAGACTTAGTTTGACGTGATTCGGACCTTAAATGCAAAACTGGATGTTTAAAGAAATTCTGGAGAAATTTCATTGATTTTGAGGTTTAATTCGATGTTTATGATGTTATTTTGGTGATTTTATTACACGAATAAGTCCGTAGGATGTTTTAGAGATTTTGTGCATATTTGGTTTTGAGCCACGAGGGCTCGGGTGTGTTTCGAATAGGCGTCGGGATGTTGAAACTTAGTAAAAATCTGGTTTTGCTGTTGTATTTGGTGTCCAGTTATTTGCTCTTCGTGATCGCGGTGCAAGGCATGCGATCCCGATGTTCAACTTGGGTTGGGGATGTTTTGATCTCACGGTCGCAAAGATCTGGGTGCGAACACGGAGCCTTAGGGTCTTTGCTCTACGCGAACGCACCCCTAGAGTCGCGATTGCGTAGGTTTAATGAGGGGCTGGGGCTGGGGCTGCGTAGCAAATGTTCAATGCGAATGCGGTTCATAGGTTGTGATCGCGTAGGTCAGTATCCAGTTCAATTTGCGATCGCACTCCTTTCTTCGCGATCGCGTAGCATGGGAGTCATTAAGCTCTGCGATCGCGTCCTACCCATCGCGATCGCGTAAGGTAAATTCTCCCAGTGACTTCCTTAGTTAAAAAAAATAGTTATGGGAATAAACCTATTTCTCACAAACTCCTTCTTCTCCACACTTCTTAGATTTTTGAAGAACTTCATCACCATAGCCTCTTTGGTAAGTAATTCTAACCTCGTTTTCTTCCATTTTCTTCAACATTCATTAGATTCTAGGCCTAAAATCATGGAATTAAATGGTAGAAATTGGGGTTTTGGGTGAAGTTAGGGATTTTTGATTATTTGGGGATTTGACCTCGTTTTGGGGTCGGATTTCAAAACAAATTATATATTCGGGCTCGTGGGGGAATGGTGATCGGGTTTTGGTCCGAACCTCGCGTTTTGACCAAGCGGGCCTGGGGTCGATTTTGGATTTTTGGGAAGACTGTTGGGAATTCTATAATGAAGCTTGTGAATTGAATTGTTTAGCATTTAATGATATTATTGGGTCAATTATGTCTAGATACGATTGATTTGGAGTCGAGTTCGAAAGGAAAAAGCGGTGCTTGAGGCTTGATTTTGATCATTGGAGTCGAGGTAAGTGTTTGGCCTAACCTTATCTTGAGGGAATAGGTATAGAGTCCTAATTGCTACGTGTTTATTCCATGTTCAATGTATACGTGAGGTGACGAATGCCTATATGTTGTTGTCAAGCATGACCGTGAGTCGGATATTTGCAATTATATGATATCTATTGGCTTTTTACTGCGTTTATGGGTTTAATATCAATTTTATAGTTATTCATTTGGGGGAAATTCGTAGTTATGGGTATTGTTGAGTAGTTGAATGGTTGAGGAACTTTATGTTGGATTATACACTTGCGTAGGATTGGTTATAGTTGTGTCGCTTGCCGGGACGGTATTATTCTTGTCGATTATTCCGTGCATTTAAGGTTTCTTATTTGTTGATTTCGTGCCAACTATTGTTTTTGTGTTGTTATGCACGAGGGGACATTCCGTGCCATATTTTATGTTGTTATGCCCGAGGGGACATCCCGTGCCATGCTTATGTTGTTTATGCACGAGGGGACATTTCGTGCCGTGTTTATGATTATTATGCACGAGGGGACATTATGTGCCATATCGATGATATATATATGCACGAGGGGACATTCTGTGCCGTAATTACGATGTTTTATACACGAGGGGACATTTTGTGCCATGTTTATGTTGTTTATGCACGAGGGGACATTCTGTACCGTGTTATGCTAAAAATATGCACGAGGGGACATGTCGTGCCGTTTATTTCACTTGTTTATTTTGTGTTGTTAATTCCCATTATTACTTTTGGATATTCAGACTGTTGCTTCGTTCCATCATTTCAGTAGTTGCTATCCCTTTTCCCCAACATGTTTCCCCGTTATTGTACTTACTATTTATTTCTTGTAGTTATTTCCTGTTATATTTTATTTAAACTACACAGATTATATTATTTGTTGTGTCCTAGCCTCGTCACTACTTCGCCGAGGTTAGGCTCGGCACTTACTCAGTACATGGGGTCGGTTGTACTGATGCTACACCTGCACTTCTTTATGCTGTGCAGATCCCGGTACTGAACCTAGTGGACAATGATCGAGGAGGCTTCCTTCAATCCACCAGGCGACACTGAGGTAGTCCTGCAGGCGTTCGCATGCCTTGGCGTCACCTTCTATCTTACTTCTTTTTGTGTCTTTTCGTATTTCCGAGATAGTAGAACTTTGTTTATTCAGACCTTTATTTGTAGTAAATCATAGACAGTCTGTTAAGTTGTGATACCAAATTCTAGGAGTTGTTATTAAGCATTTTGGTAATATTGTTTAATTAAGCTGTTAGATTTCACCTTTTCCACATTTCTTATTTCTATTTGTTCCGGTATATCGCTTTTTTTATATTCTTAATAACAAAGGAATAAATTAGAATAACCAATAACGTTGCCTTGTCTAGTGGGTTCAACGTTAGACGCCATCAAGGTACCGACGGTGGAATTTCGGGTCGTGACACCAGCTGGAAAAGGATTTGACTTATGAGGAGGAGCCGATGGCTATTCTAGGCCTGCAGGTTCGTCTGTTTAGATCAAAGAGTTACCCTTTATTTCGAGTACAGTGGAGAGGTCATCTTACTAAGGCAGATACTTAGGAGTCCGAGTCGGACATGCGGAGTAGATATCCCCACCTATTCACCAGTTCAGGTACTTTTCTGTGTCCGTTCTAGGACGAACAATTATTTTAGAGGTGGAGAATGCGATGACCCGATAGGTCATCTCATGTTTTAGAAATAAATTATGTGTTTTGAATCCTTAAATATCTTATTTTATATTTTCTCGACTTGCGTGCGCAATTCGAGTATTGACTCGGAAGGCTTATATAATAATACTTGATACTCGGAAGGCTTATATAATAAAACTTGATAAAAACAAGAATTTTTGCTTTAAAAGTTGATTTTTGTTGACTTCGGTCAACGTTTTGGGTAAACGGACTCGGACCCATGTTTTGACAATCCCGGTGGATTTATATTGAAATATGGGACCTAGGCATATTCCCGAAGTCGAATTCCGAGGTCCGAAGCTCGAGATATGAATTTTGGTTGAAAATTAAAAGACTGAAAACTGAAATGGCTTTAAGAATCTACTGATGTTGGCATTTTTAAAATACCGGGCACGTATTTTGGTTCATGAGCCGGGTACAGATTCAATATAATAAATATAACTTGTCTGTGAATTTTGGTAAGAAACGGAGTCAGGTTGATGTGATTCGAACGCTCGGTTGTGAAAATAGAAATTCTAAAGATTTCTTGAAAATTTCATTTGATTTGTTGCTAAATTCGTAGTTTTAGGTGTTATTTTGGCGATTTGATCACACGAGCAAGTCCGTATGATATTTTTAGACTTGTGTGAATGTTTGATTTTGAGCCCCGCGGGCTTGGGTGAGTTTCGATAGGCTACGGGATGTTTTAGAATTAAAAAATCTGCTTTTTTGTCTTCATCTGTTACCTCGTGTGTCCTTCATCGCGTTTGCAGAAGTACTCTCGGAAACGTGAAAGGTAAAATGGGGGAAGGGTGATTTTCTTCTATGCGAACGAGGTAGCTGGGTTGCGAACACGAGGCGATGGAGAGCTTACCCTTCACGAACGTGAGATCAGCCTCTCCACGAACACGTAAAAATGGGACCTAGAGAGGGGGCAATCGTTCTTCTACGCGAACGCGATCACTGGATTGCGAATGCGGAGGCTAGGGGGGTCATCCTTTACGAACGCGAAGAGGAACACGCGAGCCAATAGGGTTGTTTCTCTTCGCGAACGCCGAAGGCCCTTCGCGAACATGAAGTAGGCCTGACGCCTGTGACTTAAAACAGAATAAGAAAAGGGAATTTGCCATTTCTTAAAAAAATTTAAAAACTAAGAGACCTAGAGGCGATTCTTCCACAAGGTTTTCTTCCCCCAAACTTTTGGTAAGTGATTCTAACCTACTTTTTTCAATTACCCAATACATTCCGTGAATTTTCAACAAAAAATCT
This sequence comes from Nicotiana paniculata, assembly GCA_005239505.1. NCBI lineage: Eukaryota > Viridiplantae > Streptophyta > Magnoliopsida > Solanales > Solanaceae > Nicotiana > Nicotiana paniculata. Next base: position 41,675 of record MDKI01231268.1, read on the forward strand.
AGGATTTCCGTGGTAGAAATTAGGGGTTTGGGTAGAATTAGGGATTTTTGGAAAATTGGGATTTAGACCTCAATCTGGAGTCGGATTTCAAAACTAATTGCATATTCGGGCTTGGGGGTGAATGGGTGAATGATTTTTGGTCTGAACCTCGAGTTTTGACCAAGAGAGCCCGGGTTCGATTTTTGACTTTTTGGGGGAAAGTTTGGGAAACCTAAATTTATGCATTGTAATTGATTTCTTTAGAACTATTTGATGTTATTAAGTTAATTATGTCTAGATACGAGTGGTTTGGAGGTGAAATCTAGAGGAAAAGCGGTAATTGAGCGGTGAGTGGCATGTGGATCGAGGTAAGTGTTGCGCCTAACTTTGACTTGAGGGATTAGGAATCCTCGCCTTAATTTCTATATGAAAAATCATGTGAGCTGAATATATGTGAAGTGAAGAGTAATTATGCGCCACCAATTTATCTATTTTTCCTGTTTCTTTTCCGTTCTCTTTATACTGTTCCTTCCCTGCTTTAATTGTTACATTCCTACTTGTATTTCCATGCCTAATTGTGAACATGTTAGATACTGTTTCTCCTTGTTGAAGATAATTGTTGTACTATAGTTTCCTTATCCGTTATTACTTGCTTACGATGTTCTTAATTGTGTTTTAGTGATATCTCGGATTGGTCTCGCGGAGTAGCCTTACTTGTGTAGAGTTTTATTGACTATAAGGTTTCCATATGCCTTGTTCTGAAGTGTAAGTATTGAGAAGGGTTTTTGTGTTGATTTGTGAAACTCTTATACTTCCTGTGTAATTGATAAGAACATGGTGGGATCAGGTTGCATGCCACAATAGGTGGAATAAGGGTGAAATGTTGAGGAGGAAAAATGGTGAATTGTTATTATACGATGGGATCGGGTTGCACGCCGCAATAGGTGTGTAATACCCCATAAATTTGGCTTAGATATGAATGTGTTAAATAAGTAGTAAGGTTATACCTTATACATATGAAGTCCTATCGGGATGAGTATGGGTGAAAATAGTTGTTTCAAAATCAAGATGGAAAATGAGGTGCATAAGATTCGACAACATCGACTAAGTCTCCAGAAGGTCCGTCTTCCAGCAAGTTTTGGTGAAACTATGTAAGGAATTTTGGAAAACTTAAAGGATGAAAGTCGTAGGCCTTTGAAATATATTTCCAACTATATATTTTGGAGCACAAACGGAGCTCTGTGCAATAATATATGCCCGAATTACAGAACAGTGACGATCCACCGTGTTCGGCCACATTCCACCGCGACCACGGTCGTGAGCCAGTGCTCCAGCTGTTTTCCGTGGTCGGGACTGCGGTCAGGCCTTCTGGGTCTCCACCTTTAGGAGTCTCACCTCCACCTTCGAAATTACGACCCCTTTCCCCTAGCTGGACATGTAAATTACGACCCATTTCCCCTAGCTGGACATGTAAGTTTAGAACAATTTCTACTACTAGCCAAAATAAAGTATCAATCTGCCCTGCGTCGTACAAAATTTTACGATTATAATTGAATCCTTTAATGAGTCTGAGAAACAAATTCTATCAACAGAATTTGGGAGAACTGATCCAAGTAGTTGATGTTGCAATGGCTGGTCGTCCTCTTCGTAGGCTTGCCACAAACACCGTCAGCCAATTTCTTCTTTTACTATGTTGTCTCAACACTGCTGAGCTACCCCATTTATTCATATACTCTTTGTTATTATTTGGGGTAACTCTCATCCCTATTGATGCACAATGATAAAAAAATTAGAGCTCTATACAGATAAATCTTGGAACGAATCCAATAGTCTAGAAGCTCGTCAACCATTGCACTCCCTCTGAAGCACCCCAAAATCCGCAATCGTGACTTCCACGCTGAGTACACCTTCCGTAGATTTAAATTTGTTTATATAACTCCTTTGGTATTAAGATATACGTTTATTAAGGAGGCTGACATACCGCAAGTCCCAACTTTATCTCTTGCAAAATCTCAGGCCTTATACATTCTGGGCCAACATTGATATAACACATGATTCCACAATTTATTCCTTAACAGTGGACTTCCCCACCTTGGCACGAAGTAACAGGTTACAATTTTTGATAACCCACAATGTTAAACTTCACAGCTCATATAAACCAACCCCGTTGCTTTCAACTTATTCCCATGTTCTACAATAATTCATAGAAGCGGTCCAGAAAATCATGTGGGTCTTCAAAGGATGTACCACTGAAATGGAGTGGAATTAGCTTGATGAACCTGTGCAGTCTCCACAAAGCATCGGAAGTCATAGCTTCCCCATCAGCAATCGGGGCTGCCACAATTGTCTGAACTACCCCAACTGGGTTGGCTGCTGGGGTCTGGATCTGAGGAGTAGTTTGATTAGGAGTGTGGGTAGCAATTGTCTGGACCTCTCCTCCAGCCTAAGATACGGGTGCTGCAACCGGGAGTGCGCCAGTCTGGGATACACTCTCCATAAGTCCCACTAATCGGACCGAAGCATCCTGAAGCACCGGGGTAGCAACAGACCCCTCTGGGACCTGAGCTGGTCCAGCTGGAACGGTCTGAGCTGGAACCCCCCATCTGTAACGACCTGATAGGTCGTTTTGAGAGTTAGTGCTCTGATCCCCTAATAACTATTTTCCCCATGTCTATTTCTGCTTTTGGGACTTGTTGGAACGTTGAGTGGTGAAATTCGGAGAGTTTTTGGACACATAGTCCTTATATGTGAGTTTAAGCTTTATAAATCAGTTTATAGTTGGAACTGCGGGAAGACGGGTCTGAAATGGGATTTCGTCGACTCCGTTAGCTCCGTTGGGTTATTTCAAAGTTAGTAGCATGTTCGGAATGTGCTTTCGAGGTCTGTAGTAGATTTAGGCTTGAATTGGCGAAATTTAGAATTTCGGCGATTTCGGCCGATTGGTGGAATTTTGATATCGGGCTCGGAATGGAATTCCGAGAGTGGGTGTAGGTCCTTTGTATCATCTGTGACATGTTTGTAAAATTTGAGGTCATTCGGACTAGTTTTGAGGTATTTCGGCATCGGTTGTAGAGTTTGGAAATTTCATAAGTTCTTACGCTTGAATCCATGTATAATTTGTGAATTTGGTGTAATGTGACGTGTTTTGGAGGCTCGACTAAGTTTGGGTAAGGTACTAGGACTGGTTGGTAAGTTTGTTTGAGGTCCCAGGGGCCTCGGGGATGTTTCAGATGCTCAACGAGTAATTTTAGAACTTGGAAGAACAGCTGAACCATTGCTGGATCTGGTGTCTCGCACCTATGATGGACTTTCCGCAGGTGCGGACACGCAGGTGCGAACGAGGGGCTCGCAGGTGCGGGCTTGGCCAAGTCAACCAGTCCTCGCAGGTGTGGTTGGGTTTCCGCAGGTGCGGAGCCGCATATGCGGCCAATTGACCACAGGTGCGGCCCCAGGCCTTTTAGTGGGTTTTCGCACCTGCGATGGATTTTCCGTAGGTGCGGCCCAAGGAACGCATGTGCGGAAATCGCTGGGCAGTTATATCAGATTTGACGGCTTGAATTTCATAACTTATAAAATCATTTGGAGCTCGGGTGTAGGAGATTTGGAGTGAGTTTTGAGGAAAAGCTTCATAGGTAACAATTTCTAACCCTATTCCCTTTGTATATCATTAATCTATGGCCATTTCTTCCATGCAATTAAGGGATTTAGGTGTAAAATCATGCAAATGGGAAGAAGTTTCCATAATTAAAAAATTCGATAATTTAATCGGATTTTGTCGTTGGTTTTCTATGATTCTTGTTTGAATGAGTTCGTGAGTGAATGGGTGTTCTAAATTTTTAACTTTCACTTGTTTCCGAGACATGGGCCCAGGGGACTTTTTGGGAAATTTTCCTAAATTCATGTATTAGCCTCGAACTTATTAGCTATTTTGATTCCTAAAGTGATATTTACATTATGCAATCGAATTGAATAGATTTGGGCCACTCGGAGTCGGATACTAGTGGCAAGAGCGTGGTTTTGAGTTGAGTAGCGTAATCGAGGTAAGTGGCTTGCCTAACTCTGTGAAGGGTACTTTCACATTGGCTATTTTAATATTGTTTTAGGTTGATTGAGCGCCGTGTGCGTGAGGTGACGAGTTCATACACGTGCCATTATTGCAAAAACTCCATTTTTCCTCCATGACTTAAATCATTTCACACCTATTTCACTGATTCATGTATCGACTATGTAGTTTAGACTAGGGGATAGCATGTCTACCTGTTTCACTTGAATTTTCCCTAGTTATTACTATATGTACCATGTTTAGATAGTTTTATCCATATTTTTGCCTGTGATTTTTCCTAAATTGTTTTAAATAAAAATTATATCATGTAATTGCACTGCATTGCATATTTATATTGGGACTACAGACGAGATTCCGGGAGCTTTCCCCATGTACAACATAGCATATTTAAATTGGGACTACGGACGAGATTTTGGGTCGTGGCAATCCCACATGTCCACCCTTATCACTCCTTGTTGCGGCGTGCAACCCGCTCCCACCAGACAATCACATTTCATCTCTTTATTTATAATAAAGTTTCACAAATCAGATTCCAAGCGTTTCACAATACTTAAATCTCAATTATCACTACACAGCGAAATCAACCAAAATGTATAATGTAATGCTGACAACCAGCTCAACCAGATGTATCACAATGTGACTAAGGAATAAGTAACACTTCTAAAATACTTGAAACAATACTTAACACAAGTCGACAAAAATAATTAGATATGGAGGCATCAATAATCATAAAACCATTTAAGTCAGGAATCAATTAAATTGAAAATAAGGAAGGGATCATTTTCAACAAATAATTTAGTGGTGCATAGATACTCGTTATCTCACCTATACACCACACACATGCAATTTCACATAGCAGTTGAGTTGGGGATTCCTATTCCCTCAAGTCAAGGTTAAATCAAGCATTTACCTCAAAGAGTTAGGGCCTGCCGCGTTCACGATGTGTTAGGACCAGTGGCCTTCGCGTTTGCAAACCAGGTGACCGCGTTCTCATAGTGTCAGGCCAAATGTCCTTCGCGTTCGTGGGATATTGACCGCGTTCGCATAGAAGGGAACAACGCCCCTCCCCAGGCTCACATAACCCTGTGCGTTCGCGATGGCTTGGTCGCGTTCGCGAAGGGTCTCGCCCTAGTGCTTCGCGTTCACATTCGCGTCCGCGTCCACAGGTTTGCGTAGCACATAATATCCCCAGTGCTTTTTTACACTACGCGTTCGCGAGGGAAGTAAGGCGAACTCGGAGAACAAAAGTGATGTGAACTAGGAACAGCAAAAACAACAATTTAACTAGTTCAAAACATCATGTAGCGTATCCGAAACTCACCCGAACCCTCTGGGCTCTAAACCAAACATGCACGCAAGTATAAAAAATCATATGGACTTGATCGTGCGATCAAATCACGAAAATAACATCTAAAACTACGAATTTAACATCAAAAGTAATGATTTTTCTCTAGAACACTTCAATTTCACTATTTCTCAACCGGACGTCTGAATCACATCAAATCAACTCCGATTCATACCAAATTTCACATATAGGACTTAAATATCATAACAAACCTGTACCAGGCTCCAGAACCAAAATACAGGCCCGATACTAATGAGTTCAAACATTAATTCATTTATTTATTTCCTTAAAAATCCAGCATAACAATTTTCTTCAAAAATTGATTTCTAAAGCTAGGGACCTCGGAATTCAATTCCGGGCATACGCCCAATTCCCATATTTTACTTGTCGGGATCGTCGGAACACAGATCCGGGTCCGTTTACTCAAAATATTTAACCAAGTCAACTAAAATCAAATTTAAATTCCAAGAATTATTATGTCTCATATTTTCACATAAAAGCTTTCTGGTTTCACGCTCAGACTGTGCACGTGAATCGAGGTAAATAAATTTAATCTTTTTAAGGCTAATGAGCCTGGAATGGATTCTTAATTCATAAGATGACTCCTTTGGGTCATCACCCTCACTCTTAGAAATAACATTTATATACCACAAAAGATGCACCATGGGTTTCCCCGTAGTGTACTACTCTACTAATTGAGCTCATTCAGTCTAGAATCAAGTAGGACTTTAATTGGCTGTAATGTAGGCTGCGGGTCGGGTAGGATACATTTAGATTTAAGAGTGACTACACCTCCCTAAGAACTTTAATACATATACGTTAACATTCAAACCTCAAAGTTATGTCAAACTATAACTCCACCTTCACATTAATGTATATTACTCCATACTTCTTTAATAATAATTACATCAAGAGTCACCACTATCAAGGAATATTTTTCACAACAGTACAACTATTTTTTTTCCTTCTTTTTCAATTCAAGTGGCTCTTACTTTTTCAAAACAGTGCATCTTTCTCCTTATTTCATTAGTTCCACTTAAAAGTCAAACCAACCACCCCACACTTTAACTTTTACAAATTTCATAAAAATTCAAGTGCTCATGAGAGGTGAAAGGTTCAAATAGATGGTGAATTTAAAAAAATAGGTAAAGCTTGTAATGTGGTTGTCAAGGAAGAAAGATTACAGGCTCAAAGGGGTTAACTACGTTACATAACAATTAGGCAGATAAATACTATATATAATTGGCTCAACAAAAAAACACCTATATCACTTCCAAGACTGAACAAAAATACTATTTCGCTTTGTAAACACACAGGGGAAAGTTCTAGACATAAAATGCAATGCACAAAATTACACACAAACCTCACACACACATGGCACATAACTCACTCATGATTGGATTCGTCAAGGCACTCTAGTCAGAGCAGTTAAGCAAAGTTAAGATTCTACGATTTAAGGTACGTATACCAGAGTAAAAAACTGAGCCTAAGCGCCACAACCAAAGTACTCACTATTCTCAAGACATAACAAAGTTAAGAGATATTTCTTCAATTCAATTCATATCATAGTGTCTCCTAGTCCTAAAAAAATAAAACTAACTACACCCGGTTCAAACAAAACCCTTGGAAAAGAACCGTGTGAAAAAGAAAAACCAAGGGGGAATTACTACACTACCTACAAAGAAAATCTTTTTGTCCTTTTTCTTTAGACTTAAGTCCCTCATGAAAATGGTCTAGGAGATCCATCGTTGGGAAAATCCAAGTTTTCTATATATGTTTGTTATCGATTTTTTTTCCCGAATTTTTCATAGCTCCTAAAATACTACACAACTCCAAAAAACAAAAATAAGAAGTTAACATTTTTCTACATACTACTACTATTCATCTAGATAATTCCCCCCACCAAACACTTAAAAGAATGCAGTGTCCGCAATGCAAAAATAAATCAAAAAAATAACGAGGGTGGACAAGAAACTCCCTGAAAGGCCAAAGGCCGAAGCAATAGTGGCTCACGGGGTACTCAGACTTCCCCAAGTATGATCTTTTGTGTGGCACCCCACACTTAGTTCTCACCGTCTAACTCGCTTTTGCACCAATGGCTTTGCTTCCTATTCTTATAATCCTAAAAAACAAAAAAAAAACAATACAACAATAATAAGATAAAGAAAATAGAAATAAACGAAAGCAGTAAAGATGGGTTGCCTCCCAACAAGCGCTTGATTTAACGTTGTCGCACGACTTGAACAACTTTTTCCTCCACCTCGAACATATTAATTGTGCCCCTAACATGGCATCCAGTATGTGGCTATGCTCCAGTGGTGGGATTATAAGTATAACCACGCCAGGTAATAAATTTTCACTCTACACTTCTTGGCCTTTAGACGAGGAATGTAATTTTTACTTTCTGGCACAACAAATTCAAGAATGTAAGCACCCTGTTCCTCGTCCATTGGCTCCTCCAAAGTCTTGTATGACTCGATTTCCATGTCATCATCAAAACACAATGTTGAAAAATGTATGGAATAAGGACCAATACGCCCTAACTCTAGAATTGTATTACTCCTTACATCCTCATATTTACATGCACTAGAATCTTCAAATATAACATTATTTTCTTCCTTGCATGGTTCTAGTGTACTTTTCTCAACATGGGCATCATCAACAAACATATTCTCGAATGATTGACTCCCTACTTTTAGCTCCTAAATTTGGCGTATGTAACAACCCGACCGGTCGTTTTGAGAGTCAGAGCCCCGATCCCTTATTAACTGCTTTCCCCATATCTAATTCTGATATTTTGTGTTGCCGGGAGGGTTTGTATTGGTTTTTAAAGTAAATAGAGACACTTAGTCTCTTATTTGATAGCTTAAGTTGGAAAAGTCGACCGGACGCCAACTTGTGTGTAATTGTAACGACCCGACCGGTTGTTTTGCTTTCTAGAACCTCGTAGCTCCTAAATAAGACTTTATGTATGTGATTTTACTGGTTTATGACTTGCGGGGATGGTTAGTTCGGGATGTGGAAGATTTTGGGTTGGAATTGGAACACTTAGTTCCTTAAGGTTGGCCTTAAAGGCCATGTTTGACTTCAGTCAATATTTTTAGTAAACAACCTCGGAATCGGGATTTGAAGATTCCAATAGGTTTGTATGATGATTTCGGACTTAAGCATATGTTCGCAACGAGTTTTGGATGACCCGGGAGCATTTCGGCACCAAATAGTAAAATATGATTCTTGAAGTTCAAAAATTGAGGTTTGGAACGTGTTTTAGTGATATCGAGGTCCGAATGGAATTCCGAGACCGGGAATAGTTTCGTAGTGTCATTTATGACTTGCTCGCAAAATTTGGTGTCGTTTAGAGTATAGTAAGTACGTTTCGGCGTGTTGGAATTGAATTTAAGAACTTGAAGTTTATAAGTCGAATTTAGTTGGTTTTGGGGTATGATTCTAAGATATATGTTGTTTCGGGTGTTCCTAAGGTTCGAGTGAGCCCATTTTATGATTTAGAACTTGTTGGTATATATTGACGGGGCCTCGGAGGCCCCGGATGCCATTCGGACGTCGCGCGAGGCAAGTTCAACATCTAAAAGAGATGTTGGTGCAACACATCTGGTGCGGCTGCACCTGCGATTGGCCAGCCGCAGATGCGGTCAAAGACTCACAGATTTGGCCATCGAGAGGGTGCCACGGATCCGCAGATGCGGTCCTTACTACACAGAAGTAAAGCTGCAGGTGCAGGCCATCTTCCGCAGGTGCGATCCCTGCCAGCCCCTCCCTTTCCGCAGATGCGGACCTTGGTCCGCAGAAGCGAGACCGCAAGTGCGGTCCACTCACGGCAGGTGAATAAGCATTGGAGGTAGGTGCGGTCCACTCGACCCTTCGGAAGTGCACATTTATTATTTTGTTGGATCGGGTCGTACGCCCTCGGCATGTTATGCGCATGTTATCTGCTTCGTATATTTTTTGTGATTGTTAAACCGTTAAGATGTCCTCGAGAATAATTTAGTAACCTGTTTGATAAGAATTGACACATAAATGTACTTGTGGAAAGACTTGTCCTTTTTTGTCTTTATTGTTATTCATCTTTGACATTCATGCTTAGCCTTATATTTAAATGAATTGTTTGGCCCTAGTAAGTGCCAAGTAGACCTCTCGTCACTACTTCTTCAAGATTATACCGGATACTTACTGGGTACATAGTGTTTATGTTCTCATGCTACGCTTCTGTAATTAAATGTACAGGTTCTGAGGCAGGTGCATCTGGTTATCAGCCCGGAGCACGTTCTTGACTTCTCGAGATCATAGATTCCACGGTGAGCTCCCTCTTTTGATGTCGTTCAGCAGCACGTTGGAGTCTTTCCGTTTTGTTATTCTGTCTATATCCATTCAGATAGTAGGATAAATGTATTCTTTTGATTTCCTTCTACTAGATGCATGTACACTTGTGACACTATTCTTGGTAGACTATTCTTTTGGAAATGAAACTATTTTAATTTAACTTTTTGATCATTTCCATTAAATTGTCTTTGATATTTGTTATCTTCTCATGCTTTGTGACAAAAACTCAATTATTGTTAAAAAGGTGTTATAAAATTAAGTGGATCTCACTAGACTAATTGTGTTGTCTTAACAAACTTTGGCGTTGGGCGCCATGGTGACCTCGATTAGAATTTGGGTCGTGACAACATGGTACCAGAGCTCTAGGTTCATGTAGGTCTCATAAGTAACGAGCAAACCTAATAAAGTCCTCTGGATCGGTACAAAGACGTCTGTATTTATCTTCAGGAGGCTATAGGGTGTTAGGAAATCTCTCTTTATTCATCTTCTGTCGTGCATTTGATAGTATATTAAATCTCACTCTTCTATTCTCTCACAGATGGTAAAGACACGAACAATCGACATTCCAGACCAGGGAGGGGCCGCTACTGCCGTCGCTAGAGGCCAAGGCAAAGGATGGAGGAAGGCACCGGCCCGAGGTAGGGGACGAGGGCATCCCAGATATGCCCCAGTTGCACACCAGTGCATCTAGCAGAGGATCCTATTATTGAGGAGCAGGGCGAGGTGCCTGCAGCTGATCTTGCCCCGGTGAATTTCATGACGGCGCTGGGCTTTCAGGAGGTCATAGGTCGTATGATGCAGTTCACGGATACTATGATACATGCTGGTTTATTTCCAGCGGACCCTGCCACATCTCAGGCGGGAGGGGATCACAGACCTCTACTGCCCATGCCTCAGGGCATGCATCTGCGGTTTATCTGACCCCGGGTACACTCCCCGCGGGTGGGCCCCATCCAGTAGCAGCAGCAACACCTGAGCCAAAACCACCTGCGGACGGTGATCCGCATAAGCTATTAGACAGATGGACCAGACTGCACCCTCTTGTCTTCAGGGGCGAGCCTCATGAGGATGCTCAGGATTTTATTTATAGGTGCAGGGACAGACTGAAGAACACGAGGATATTGAAGTCTCATGCAGTTTACTTCACTACTTTCCAACTAGAGGGAAGGGCTCGTAGATGGTGTCAGTCTTATGTTCTTGGCAGGTCAGTGGATATGTATATTCCACCCTCTGAGAGGGAAGAGCTGCAGCACCAGTTTAAGCAGCTGGAGCAGGGTTAGATGTAAGTGACCAACTATGAGGCGAGGTTTTCTGGGTTGTCTCGGCATGCACTTATGATGCTTCCTACTAACATAGAGAGAGTGGAGAGGTTTGTAGCAGGGTTGCACGCTGGTATTATGGCCAACATGGCCCGAGAGGTGGAGATCGGGACTCCTTACCAGCTAGTAGTAGAGATTGCTCGCAAGATTGAGGACTATAATTTGAGGAGTAGAGAGTAGGGACAACAGGATAAGAGGGCAAGGTTTTCTGGAGATTTTAGAGGTGCCCGGCTAGGGGAAGATGTCAGTTTGGTAGGGGCCTGCCCAGCAGGCCCCCATATTTCACAGCCCCCACCTCCTCGAGGTGCTCCATTGAGGCCCTACCTCAGCGCGATGCCAGAGAGTTCTTATCGACCACCAGCTATTCAGGGTTTCTCCGGCGGGTATTCTGGTCATCAGGGTTCTTCCAGCACCTATTTCAGTTCCATGCTAGAGAGTTAATATCGACCCTCAGCAATTCAGGGTTCCTCCGATGGTTACTCTGGCCATCAGGGCCAGGATTTAGGGCAGCAGACTATGGTGCTGAGAGTTTTTTATAAGTGTGGATATGCAGGTCACATAAAGAAGACTTTTCCCAGACTTCGAGACAAGGTAGTGCAGCAAGGTCATCAGCCTATGATTTTAGCACCAACAGCCCGGCCATCCAGAGGCGGAGGACAGGTGGGTAGGGGTCATCCTAGAGGTGGAGGCCAGACAGGGGGAGCCCAGCCAGCTGCTCTTCAATCGGGTGGAGGCCAGCCAGCCGGTGATCCAGCCAGATTTTATGCTTTTTCGGCCAGACCAGATGTATTAGCCTCAGACACCGTTATCACAGGTATTATCTCTGTCTACGGTAGGGAGGCTTCAGTATTATTTTATCCAGGGTCTACTTATTCATATGTATCATCTCTGTTTGCCCATTTTCTGGATATTACTCGTGAGTCATTGGATACTTCCGTTAATGTGTCCACTCCGATGGGCGACTGCGTGGTTGTGGACTGGACCTATCGGTCCTGTGTAGTCATATTATGTGGGTTCGAGACCAGAGCGGGCCTCTTGTTACTTGATATGACTGATTTTATGGTCATCTGGAGCATGGATTGGTTATCTCCTTATCATTCCATTCTAGATTTTCATGCCAATATTGTTACTTTATCCATGCTTGAGTTGCCGATATTGGAGTGGAGAGGTTCCTCAGTTAGTGCAGCTAGTCAAGTTGTTTCTTTTCTGAAGGCTCGACGTATGGTCGAGAAGGGTTGTTTGGCTTATCTTGCTTATGTGTGGGACACCACCGCAGAGTCTCCGACGATTGATTCAGTACCAGTGGTTCGAGAGTTTATCTATGTGTTTCCTTCAGACCTTCTAGGCATGCCACCAGATCGTGATATTGATTTTGGATTGACTTAGCTCCAGGAACCCAGGATATATCTATTACACCATATCGTATGGCTCCGAAGGAATTGAAGAAACATCTTGAGGAGTTGCTAGCTAAGGGGTTTATCAGACCGAGTGTATCGCCTTGGGGTGCTCCAGTGTTATTTGTGAAGAAGAAGGATGGGACTATGCAGATGTGTATTGACTACCGTCAGTTGAACAAAGTTACCATCAAGAACAAGTACACGTCGTCGCGTATTGATGATTTTTTTGAACATTTTCAAGGTGCTGGGGTGTTTTCTAAGATTTAATTGAGATCGGGATACCATTAGCTGAGGATTCTGGTCTCGGATCTTCCGAAAACTGCCTTTCGTACCAGATATTGTCAATATGAGTTCCTGGTGATGTCCTTTGTCTTGACTAATGCCCTAGGAAAGTTCATAGATTTGATGAACAGGGTGTTCAGGACCTATATTGATTGTTTTGTCTTCATTGATAACATCTTAATCTACTCACGTAGCCAGGGGAGCATGAGCAACATTTTAGAGTAGTGCTCCAGACCTTGCGGGAACAAAAGTTGTATGCTAAGTTCTCCAAGTGTGAGGTTTGGTTAGATTTTGTGGCGTTCTTGGGACATGTGGTATCGGAAGAGGGTATCAAGGTGGATCCTAAGAAGATTGAGGCAGTTTAGAGTTGGCCATGCCCTACTTCAGCGATCAAGATCAGGAGTTTCTTGGGATTGGCAGGTTATTATGACCGGTTTGTGGAGGGCTTCCCCTCTAACTAGATTGACCCAGAAGGGTTACCAGTTCCGATGATCCGATGAGTATGAGACGGTTTTTTCAGAAGCTAAAGATAGCTTTTACCACAACACCAGTTCTAGTATTGCCTTCCGTTTCATGGATGTATACAGTTTATTGCGACGCTTCACGTGTTGGCTTGGGATGTGTATTGATGCAGGAAGGACGAGCCATTGCTTATGCTTCACGTCAGCTGAAGGTTCATGAGAAGAACTACCCCGTGCACTATTTGGATTTGGCAACGATTGTTCATGCTCTTAAGATTTGGAGGCGTTACTTGTATGGGGTGTCTTGTGAGGTCTATACAGACCACCGCGGGCTGCAGCACTTGTTCAATCATCGGGATCTTAATCTGAGGTAGCGTAGATGGCTTGAGTTGCTGAAGGACTATGACATCACTATTCTTTATCATCCGGGTAACGCGAATGTGGGTGCAAATACCTTAAGCAGGAAGGCAGAGAGTATGGGTAGCTTGGCATTATTTCAGTAGAGGAGATGCCGCTAGCTTTGGACATTTAGTCCTTGGCTAACAGACTTGCGAGGCAAGACATTTCAGAGCCCCGCCGAGTTATTGCATGTGTTGTTGCTCAGTCCTCACTGTTGGAACAGATCAAGGCTCGACAGTTTGATGATCCGCACTTGCAAATTCTCAGGGAGACGGTACTACAGTGTGGTGCCAAGGAGATTTCTATTGCCAAGGACGGTGTTTTGCGACTTCAGGGTCGCCTATGTGTTCCTAATGTTGATGTCCTAAGGGAGAGGACTCTAGAAGAGGCTCACATTTCACGGTATTCTATTCATCCTAGTACTACAAAGATGTATCGTAACCTGAGTAGCACTACTGGTGGCGGCGGATGAAGAAAGACATAGTTGAGCATCTGGCTAGATGTCTAAACTACCAACAGGTTAAGTATGAGCACCAGAGGCCAGGAGGCCTACTTCAGCAGATGCCTATACGTGAGTGGAATGGGAGCACATCTTGGACTTCGTAGTTGGGTTGCCACAGACCTTGTGGAGGTTCGATGCAGTTTGGGTTATTATAGACAGGTTGACAAAGTCGGCACATTTCATTCCAGTAGCCACTACTTATTCTTCAGAGAGGTTGGCACATATCTACATTCGGGAGATAGTCCGGTTGCACGGTGTGCCTCTGTCCATCATATCAAATAGAGGTCCTCAATTTACCTCGCATTTCTGGAGAACCGTACAAACTGAGTTGGGCACCCGTGTAGAGCTTAGCACAACATTTCACCCTCAGACCGACGGGCAGTCGAAGCGGACGGTTAAGATATTGGAGGACATGCTCAGAGCATGTGTGATTGACTTTGGATGGAAGTGGGATTAGTTCTTGCCCTTGGCTGAGTTTGCGTACAACAACAACTATCAGCACAACATTGAGATGGCTCCATTTGAGGCTTTGTATGGTCGGCGATGTCGTTCTCCCATCGGGTGGTTTGGGCCTGGCGAGGCTAAGTTATATGGTACAGTGATGTATCATTTATGGTCGGTGGGAAGGTTCTCTTTAAAGTCTCGCCGATGAAGGGTATTATGAGATTCGGAAAGAAGGGCAAGTTAAGCCCCAGGTTTATAGGTCCGTTGGTGGTGTTGAAGTGAGTTGGGGAGGTTTCTTATGAGCTCGCTTTACCTCCCAGCTTATCAAGAGTTCATCTGGTTTTTCATGTGTCTATGCTATGGAGGTACCACGCCGACTCATCTCATGTGTTAGACTTTCCGTACTTTATTTTACTGGTTTATGACTTACGGGGATGGTTGGTTCAGGATGTGGAAGAGTTTGGGTTAGAATTGGAACACTTAGTTCCTTAAGGTAGGCCTTAAAGGCCAAGTTTGACTTCGGTCAACATTTTTAGTAAACGACCTCGGAATCGGGATTTGAAGGTTCCAATAGATTTGTATGATGATTTCAGACTTGGGCGTATGTTCGGAACGGGTTTTGTATGACACGAGAGCGTGTCGGCGCCAAAAAGTGAAATATGATTCTTAAAGATCAAAAATTGAGGTTTGGAACGTGTTTTAGTGATATCGAGATACGAACGGAATTCCGAGATCGGGAAAGTTCCGTAGTGTAATTTATGACTTTATCGCAAAATTTGGTATCGTTCCGAGTAGTATAAGTACGTTTCGCCGTGTTGGAAGTGAATTTAAGAACTTAAAGTTTATAAGTTGAATTTACTTGGTTTTGGGGTATGATTCTTATATTTGTATGTTGTTTTGGGCGTTTCGAAGGTTCGAGCAAGTCCGTTTTATGATTTAGAACTTGTTGGTATGTTTGGACGGGGCCTCGGGGACCCCTGATGCCATTCGAACGTCGCGCGAGGAAAGTTCAAGCTCTAAAAGAGCTGCTGATGCACCAGATCTGGTGCTACCGCACCTGCGATTGGCCAGCTACAGGTGCGAGACCACAGATGCGGTCGAAGCCTCGAAGATGCAGCTATCAAGAGGGTGCCAAGGATACGCAGATGCGGTCCTTACTTGGCAGAAGCGGAGCCACAGGTGCGGGCCCCTTTTTCCGCAAGTGCGATCCCTGCCAGCCCCTCCCTTTCCGCAGATGCGGACCTTGGTCCGCAGAAGCGAGACTGCAGGTGCGGTCCACTCGTTGCAGGTGCGAAAGCACTAAAGGCAGTGAGGTCATTTTAAGGTCGAGACTTAGGCATATTTGAGGGCATTTATTACAAACCTTGGGCGATTTAGGAGCTCCCAAAGAAGAGATTTCGACTTAGCACCTTTAGGTAATGTATTCGTACTTAATGTGAGTTTATTACTTAGATTTTGGGTATATTAACACAAAGATTAGTGAAAATTATGGGTTTATAGTAAAACCTAGGGTTTTGATAAAAATTGGATTTAACCACGAAATTTGTTATTGAATCTAGTAAAAATCATATATTATTGATACTTAGGTTATGGGTAACAACTTCCCTTAGAAATATCCAAAATCCGAGCATATGGGCCTGGGGTGAATTTTAGTAATCTTTCAAACTAGGTTGGGTAACCATTTAAATAGGGAAATTTTGAATCTTTGAGCATATATTGATTAGTTTATGTGATGTTTGGTTAGTTTCGAGTTGCGGGGCGACGAATTCAGAGGTTCGGGCGCATTCTTGAATTGGAAGTAGACTCGAAGCGAGGTAAGTCTCCTATCTAACCTTGTAAGAGGGAATTGTCCCCATAGGTGATTTGACCAATTATGTGCTACTATTTGAGGGGGGCTACGTACGCACGAGGTGACGAGAGTCCGTGCGTAGCTACTATTATGCTTATGTCCAGGTAGTCTAGGACCCAAAAACATTCTTTACTTGTCGTACTTGTAATGTTACTGATAAATTTAAAAATTCTTAAATCATATCAAACTTGGAAAATGAGATTCTAAATGGATTAAAAACCATCTTCTTGACCATTAAAAGAGAAATCAGTTGTTTCCTTGGGTAATTATTTTCCTGTTAAATTCTGGATTGACTGCATGAATGTGTGTACCTATGAGTTCCTGCATCGCATCTGTGATTCGCAAGCGGGGTAACTCTATTATTTATATTTTACCGCATCGCACATATGATTCGCGAGCGGGGTAATATATGCATCGATGGTTCGCGACATTCGACCCTTCGGCAGTGCACATTTATTGTTTTGTTAATCGGGTTGTACGCCCCCGCCATGTTATGCGCATGTTATCTGCTTGGTATATTTTTCTGTGATTGTTAAATCGTTAAGATGCACTGGAGAATAAATTAGTAACCTATTTGATAGGAACTGACACATAAATGTACTTGTGGAAAGAATTGTTGTTTCTTATCTTTATTGTTATTCATCTTTGATATTCATGCTTAGCCTTATATTTAAATAAATTGTTTGGCCCTAGTAAGTGTTGAGTCGACCTCTCGTCACTACTTCTTCGAGATTAGACCGGATATTTACTGGGTACATAGTGTTTATGTACTCATTCTACGCTTTTTTACTTAAATGTACAGGTTCTGAGGCAGGTGCATCTGGTTATCAGCTTGGAGCACGTTATTGACTTCTCGAGATCAGAGATTCCACGATGATCTGCCTCTCTTGATGCCGTTCAGCAGCACGTTGGATTATTTAACTTTTGTTATTCTGTCTATATTCATTCAGACAGTAGGATAGATGTATTCTTTTGATTTCCTTCTACTAGATGCCTGTACACTTGTGACACTAGTTCCTGGCACACACATTGGTAGACTATTCTTTTCGAAATGTAATTATTTAAATTTAACTTCTTGATCATTGTCATTAAATTGACTTTGATATTTGTTATCTTCTCATGATTTATGACAAAAACTCAATTATTGTTAGAATGTTTTTATAAAATTAAGTGGATCTCACTAGACTAATTGTGTTGGCTTGCCTAACTTCGGCGTTGGGCGCCATCGCGACCTCGATTAAGATTTGGGTTGTGATAGTAACGTTCTTGAATTTGAATTTTCATGGTTTTGTTATCTCCATTAGGTGATTTTGGACTTATGAGCACGTAAGAAATGTGATTTGGAGGTCCATAGTAGATTTAGGCTTGAACCGGCGAAAGTTAGAATTTTGGTGATTTTTGGTCGGCAGTGGAAATTTTGATATCCGGCTCGGAATGGAATTTTGAAAGTTGGATTAGGTTCGCAGTGACATTTTTGACTTGTGTGTAAAATTTGAGATCATCCGTACAAGATATGATATGTTTCGACGACGTTTATAGAATTTAGAAATTTCAAAGTTCATTAGGCTTGAATGCGTGTGTAATTCGTGTTTTTGATGTTTTTTGATGTGGTTTGAAGGATCGACTAAGTTCGTATGGTGTTTTAGGATTGTTTGGTAGGTTTGGTTGAGGTCCCGGGGGCCTCTGGTGAGTTTCAGGTGCTTAACGGATGAAAATTGGACTTAGGAGAAACTATGATATTTCTCGTTCTGAGGTTTTCGCACCTGCGCTGGGAAGTCCGCGGGTGCGGCCCCGCAGAATCGAACCTAAGGTCGCAGGTGCGGATTGTAAGGAGGAGCTCAAGGATAGTAGGTTCAAGGTAATATTCTACATCGATGATGCCCGCAGATGCGGCTATGCAGCGCATGCGCGAAGAGAGACCGCAGTAGCGGACCATTGTCCACAGGTGCGCACACGTAGGTGCGGCCACCTATTCGCAGATACGAGCCTTGAGGACTTAAGTGAAGTCCGCACCTCGTTTGATTTTTCCACAGGTGCATTTTTCCCCTCGCAGAAGCGAAATCGCTGGGCAGAAAAGGGGAAATTTTGAGGGTTTGATCTCATTTTCATTTTGAGACTTGGAGAGCTCGAATCAAGGAGATTTTTTGAGAGTTTTTCAGAGGAAATCATTGGGAAACGATTCCTAACTATATTTGGATCATATTTAAATAATCTACTGGTGTATTCTTCAGGTAATTAAGGCATCGAAATTGAATAATTTTTTGTACGAGTGAACTCGTGAGTGAATGGGAGTTCTTATTTGGTAATTTTTACTCGATTTTGAGACGTGGGCCGGGGAAGGCTTTTTGAGCAATTTTCCAATTCCTTGTTTTAACTTAGATTCAGTTCGTTAGATTAGTTTCTTGTAGTTGTATTTATGTTATGTAATTGGTTTTGATTAGATTTGGGCCATTAAGAGTCGGATACTCGTGGCAAGAGCGTAATTTCGGATTGATTGAGCTTGGCTCGAGGTAAGTTTCTTGCCTAACCTTGTGTGGGAGAACCTCCCCGTAGGATTGGTATTGTTGTTGTTATTTGAGCGCCGTGTACGTGAGGTGACGAGTACGTACACAGGTTGTTTGTTGTAAAATCTGATTTTTTTCATTAAAAAGCAAACCTGTCTTTCCTCTTATTTGTACTTATTAGCTTGTGTAGCATTATGTCAGAATAAGAAAGCATGTCTATTTGCCTTAACTGTTTACTTGAATTATGTGCACCATGCTTAGTTGTTTTACCTGTTTTTCATTAGCTTACACTTAGGATGAATTGTGAGATTCCGTGCTATGATTATTGAATCTTGTCGTTATGCTACATATTTACTCTGGGACTATGGAACGGTATTCCGGGAGATCCCCATGTACTGCATATTTACTTTGGGACTATGGAACGGTATTCCGGGAGATCCGTTAGAAAATGAAAAGAACTACTAATAAATAAGAAAATTAAAAAATTGAAAAAAAACAATTAAAAGCTTAACTTAGATAAACAACCAATAACTAAGTCCTCGGCAACGGCGCATAACATTTATTGGTTCCCCAACTACAACAAGTATACGTGGCCATCAAGTAATAACGTGACTTGAAAGTCGAATGTCGAACCCACAGAGACTTAGGTTAACCGTTAACTAAGAAAACTAAAATCAATTTACTGTCCAAGATGATCAAAAGTTTAACTTTTCTATTACAACTACTACTGTGAAATATAAACACGTAACCGCAGGAGATATAGATTCCAAGGTGGTGGTCGGTTTATCAATCCTATTGAGTTCGTAATTACACTTGTTAATCCAATATCTATGATTGCTAGTTTACCGGATCATTTATACAAATAGCATGTTCCCACAATACTATCCATCTATCATAAATATATCAACCCTATATTCATATGGTCTTGAATCTATCATGAACGAATATAATACTATATTCAACTAAGCAAGATTGTTCGGTATATTCCTATCCTAACCGCAAAATCTTTCCCCGAGCCACGGGTTCAAAAACAAGCTCTCTCTAATTCTACTCTAATCTAAACATGGCTTTCCCAAGCATAGCATAGATAGTAAATATAACTCAACTGATGTCCAAACAATTAAAACATTATGCACAAAATTTAGAGAAAAAACCAAAGAGGATAACTCGAATTAACGGTAATATAATTAATAAACGTCAATATTCATGAAAACCACAACTCTAGAGCGTGAAGTTTATCTCCACATAGACATGGTAGCAAAACAATGAATCATCAAGAAAAATAAAGATTACAAAGTTTGATGGAAGAAAGATGGAATCTACTGAATTTCGTCCTCCACGGCGGCTCCATGCTCTCCCTAGGTCCAATCCCTTTAAAAGCATATTTTCTTGATGTATTTATAGAGGCTAGGGTTTGTTGGGGAAAATTGGGCTTCTCCTAATTCGGATAGGAGAAGCTGAAATTTTCTGCTTCGGTCTCGGTCACGAACGCTTTGCTGTCCGGGAATTTTATTGTTTCTTCTGCTCTGGTCCCGATCTCGCGAAGTGACCTCGCTTCGCTGTATGGGATCTGGGCACCAAACTTATACTTTTTCTAGATTCTTCCTTGTTTTACTTCACTTTTGCATGAAAACTTTTCAAATCACTTCCAGTTGACTCCTACTCATATAAATAACATTATCAAGCTCAAGTCAAAAATATTCACACACAAATTAAAAAAATCGAGGTATAATTCAAGGTAAATTACATGCAAAAACATGGATTTTTAGCTACCATCATATGTTTTTATTTAAAATATATTTATCTAGCTTTTTGAGATACAAAATGTTAATAATCCTTTTTATAGTCGATTTTCCCTTGGGTGTTTTTATTTGGTAATTTTTACTCAATTCCGAGACGTGGGCCCGGGAAGGCTTTTTGAGTGATTTTCAGATTCCTTGCTTTAACTTTGATTCTGTTTGTTAGATTAGTTTCTTGTAGTTGTAGTTATGTTATGTAATTGGTTTTCTCTAGATTTGGGCCATTAGGAGGCGGATACTCGTGGCAAGAGCGTAATTTCAGATAGATTGAGCTTGGCTCGAGGTAAGTGGCTTGCCTAACCTTGTGAGGGGGAACCTCCCCGTAGGATTGGTACTGTTGTTGTTATTTGAGCATCGTGTACGTGAGGTGACGAGTACGTACACTGGATTTTTGTTGTAAAATCTGACTTTTTTCATTAAAAAGAAAATCAATCTTTCCTCTTATTTGAACTTATTAGCTTGTGTAGCATTATGTTAGAATAAGAAAGCATGCCTATTTGCTTTAACTGTTTACTTGAACCACGTGCGCCATGCTTAGTTGTTTTACCTATTTTTCCTTAGCTTACACTTAGGATAAATACTAAGATTGTGCTATGATTATTGAATATTGCCTTATGATGCATATTTACTTTGGGACTATGGAACGGTATTCCGGGAGATCCGTCTGTACTGCATATTTACTTTGGGACTACGGAACGGTATTCCGGGAGATCCCCCTATCTTGCATAAATCATTTTGGACTACGAAACGGTATTCCGAGAGATTCCCCCTGCACATTTACGTTTGGGACTACGGAACGGTATCCCAGGAGATCCCCTGTTGAACTGTTGTGTTCTGAGCTGTGTTTTTTCGATGATTCACTTATTGTTACATTTCAGTCCTTATTATTGTGATATTTCCTCTATTTTACTTCATTATATATATATGTGTGTTTGTGTGTGTGTGTGTGTGTTCCAGTAGGGCCCTGACCTGACCTCGTCACTACCCGACCGAGGTTAGGCTTGGTACTTACTGGGTACCATTGTGGTGTACTCACGCCCTTCCTGCACATGTTTTTCATGTGCAGATCTAGGTACCTCTCGTCCGCCTCATTGTTAGTGCAGCCGCAGTAGCCACCGAAGACTTCAAGGTATATCTGCACGCGCCTGCAAATCCTCGGAGTCCCCCTCTACCTTTTATATTGTTTTTCCCTCCTTATCTCTTAGACTTATTATAGAGACAGTTTAGACAGTTTTATTAGAGCTTCTGACTCGTTATTCTGGGTTTTGGGAAGTGTTGTGTATGTTTGCGTATTGGTTTTACTTGTATATGTCGAGCATCAGTCTACCATTATGTAGTATCTATTGAAGCTTAGTTGTTCCATTATTTCTTTATTTCTATATTTCAATGTTAATACGCTTACCTAGTCGTAGCGACTAGATGCCATCACGACGTCTTACAGAGGGGGAAAATGGGTCGTGACATCGTATAAGCTCCTTTTACACTTCACACAACTCATAACTATATTTTTGGGTGTTAAACGCATCAACCTTTGCAATCAATTTAGCTCTCATGTCGTGAATAGCAATGCCAAATTTTTTGATCTCTTGTCCCGGTTCAGCTCTTCGTTCTATTAAGTCTTTTATCCCATCTATAATTTTCTCACGTTGAGCCTCATATATTTCCAATCTTTCAGCTTGTTCCACCAGCCAAGTTTGACTCATAATCTCCTCTTTTTCAAAATTTTCCTCTTGCTGGTACTCGCTCTCTTGTCCAATTTTAGGCTCTTCCTGACTATCAACTAGGTTTGCAACTTGTTGATCATTATATTTTTAAGCCCATTCTTCTACTCTGGACTTCATTCTCTTCATTGTTGCCTTGAGATTTTCCATCTCTTTTCGACGTTCATGAGTTTTTTCCCTTAAAGGTTGAGTTTGCTCCATTATTTGCCTTATAATATCTATTATATGAGCATCATATTCCACATTCTCCACTTTGTTCCTATCAAACTCACAAAAATCATCAGAAACATCATAATAAGGGCTCGAAGAAGGATAAAAAGAATTAGGATAGAAATCCCAATGGCCACCTTGATCAGCACACGTATTACAAATATTCCACTCAAAGGATTGAGATTGTGCACATAACTCCCTCCCGGGAACATTCTGACAATTATTCCACCAGTTGTGTCCTCCACAATATGGAAAAGGATCATCAAAATAAGAATAACCATCATTCGAACAATTTGCATTCCAAGATGCCATGTGAAAGTTAGTAAATGAAAAAAATACTAATAAATAAGAAAATTAAAAAATTGAACAAAAATCAATTAAAAGCTTAACTTAGATATACAATTAATAAATAA
The DNA here is from genome assembly GCA_005239505.1 of Nicotiana paniculata. NCBI lineage: Eukaryota > Viridiplantae > Streptophyta > Magnoliopsida > Solanales > Solanaceae > Nicotiana > Nicotiana paniculata. Next base: position 64,700 of record MDKI01231268.1, read on the forward strand.
GTCCTCGGCAACAACACCAAACATTTATTGGTTCCCCAAGTACATTAAGTATACGTGGCCGTCAAGTAATAACGTGACTTGAAAGTCGAATGTCGAATCCACAGAGACTTAGATTAACCGTTAACTAAGAAAACTAAAATAAATTTACTATCCAAGATGATCAAAAGTTTAACTTTTCTATTACAACTACTACTGTGAAATATAAACACATAACCACGGGGGATATAGATTCCAGGGTTATGGTCATTTTATCAATCCTATTGAGTTCGTAATTACACCTGTTAATCAAAATATCTATTGTTGCTAGTTGACCGAATCATTTATATAAATATCATGTAATACTATCCATCTATTCATAAATATATCAACCCTATATCCCTATGGTCTTGAATCTATAATGAATGTATATAATACGGTATTCAACTAAGCAAGACTGTAAGGTATATTCCTATCTTAACGGCGAAATCTTTCTCCGAGCCACGGGTTCAGAAACAAGCTCTCTCTAATTCTACTCTAATCTAAACGTGGCTCCAAAGCATAGCATAGATAATAAATAGAACTCAGATGGCCAAACAATTAAAAAATTATGAACAGAATTAGAGAAACAACCAAAGATGATAACTCGAATTAACGATAATATAATTAATAAACTTTAATATTCATGACAACCACAACTCTAGAGCGTGAAGTTTAGCTCCATGTAGACATGGTAGCAAAACAACGAATCATCAAGAAAAAATAAAGATTACAAAGATTGATGGAAGAAAGATGGAATCTACTGAATTTCGTCCTCCACGGCGTCTCCGTGCTCTCCCTAGGTCTGATACCCTTAAAAGCATGTTTTCTTGAGGTATTTATAGAGGCTAGGGTTTGTTGGGGGAAAATTGGCTTCTCCTATTTCGGATAGGAGAAGCTGAAATTTCTGCTTTGGTCTCGGTCGCGCAGTGACCGTCACTTCGCTGTCCGGGACTTTTATGGTTTCTTCTGATCTAGTCCCGATCTCGCAAAGTGACCTTCGATTCGCTGTCCGGGACCTTCCCACCAAACTTAAACTTTTTTCCAAATTCTTCCTTGTTTTACTTCACTTTACATGAAAACTTTCCAAATCACTTTTAGTTGACTCCTAATCATATAAATAACATTATTAAGCTCAAGTCACAAATATTCACACACAAATTTAAAAAAACCGAGGTATAATGCAAGGTAAATTATATGCAAAAACATGGATTTTCAGCCAAACATCATATGTTTTTATTTAAAATATATTTTTCTAGCTTTTTGAGATACAAAATGTTAGTAATCCTTTTTATTGTCGATTTTCCCTAATAATTCATTTTCAATTGATAATATAGCCAACTAATCTTTCTTGAGTTATTTTTAATTTTAGATAAGATTTTATAGATCAATAGAAGTATAGAACTATTAGAAGCTTAATTTTTTTGGAGAAAGAAGGTGAGTAAAAATATTAAAGAGAAAGACAGAAAATATATAGGGGTTTATGAAATATGAAGAGTTCGGGAAAAGAAAGATTGACTTGGAAAAATTAAGAGAGGGCGAATAAAAGTTTTACACGTTATCTAATATGAAGGAGTAATGTAATGACTCGGCCGGTCGTTCCGAGCCCCGTTTCCCCAATTTGAGCTTCTTTATGTGTTATTCAACTTTATTTCATTGCATCGTGTTGGTTGGTTCGGGTCTGGAGTGGTTTTGGAGTGGATGAGACACTTAGTCTCTATTTTAGAAGGTTAAGTTGGAAAATTCAACCAGATGTTGACTTATGAGTAAACGATCTCGGATTGGGATATTTATGGTTTGGATAGCTCCGTTAGGTGATTTTAGACTTAGGAACGTGTTCCTGATGTAATTTGGAGGTTCTTGGTAGAATTAGGCTTGAATTGGTGAAACTTGAAATTTGGTGATTTTTGGTCGGCAGTGAAAAATTAGGTATCGGGGTCGGAAGGAATTTTGAAAGTTGGAATAGGTTTGTAGTGTCATTTGGGACGTGTGTGCAAAATTTCAGGTCATTCGGAGGTGATTTGATAGGTTTCGACGTCGTTTTGGGGAATTTAAAAGTTTAGAAGTTCTTAGGCTTTAATCCGACGGTAATTTGGTGTTTTGATGTTGTTTTGAGTGATTCGAAGGTCAGAATAAGTTCGTATGATGTTGTGGGACTTGATGGTATGCTTGATTGAGGTCCTGGGGGGCCTCGGGTGAGTTTCGAGTAGTTAACAAATCATTTTGGACTTTGCATAATGGCGGATAACTGCTGGTGTAAATTTATGGTTTCCTTATACGCGATCGCGTAGGCTTATTTGGAGCAAAAAGGCGAGTTTGTGCTATGCGATCGCAGAGTTTTGAACGCGATCGCATGTTTCACGACCCAAAATCCTCTAGTCGTGATGGCACCTAACCGGACCCGCTAGCTAAGCCAACTAATAACTATCCAACCTCAAACACGTTATCAAGTCAATTAAGCAGAATAAATTATCTGGATCTATTACATTTTTAAAGGACTCGTAGTACAAATCATGATCTTATAAGAATAGAGTTTACAAAGCGGAAATAAAATGAATACATAGTCTATTTGAAAAGTACATAAACAACACAATTTAATCTAAGTCTACCCCGAACAACAGAGGCAGCCGCAACCTGGGCACGGGTACATCTTCAAAACCAGCAACCATTGAACAAAGCAACACTGCAAGGAACATCTGCATCCAATGTGCATAAGTGTAGTATCAGTACAACAGACCCCATGTATTGAGTAAGTAACAAACCTAACCTTAGGTTGAAAGCAGCGACGAGCTAACACCGGGTCGGGTCCAACACTAATATTTCCACAAGAGTTCATAACAACACAAATTCAAGTATAAAAGGTTTATCCAGAAGTAAAAATACTCAACTCGTTCACAGTTCCAGAAAAAAAAATAGATATGCTTTTCAAGCACTTTAGTAAAATTCAATTCTTTGCTAAAAATGCAAAAAATACAGGTAATTCTGAAAACTATGATTTTTCTCAAAATCCTTTCGCCGATAAGCAAGAAGTTTCATTTTTCTTTCCAAATAACGTGTATAAAATCCCTCTCAATGCCAGCATATAAATGTGTGTAAAAATCATGAAATGACGGAATCCATACAGCTTGATAAAAATACATCTCTATGCATGTATGTCATGTATGCATGATAATTCCATGTATCTTAGAGATGAATCATGTCCTCACACTCTCAGTGTACTCAATCTCACTATCTCGGTCTTTCCACTCATCAATGCTCAACCACTCGATACTGTATATGGCCCATACGGCCCAGGTAAGATCCATCCCGGAGTATATTCACCACTGATCATCAATCACTCAGTACCGAGGAAGGACAATCCATCCCTCATAGATAAGATCCATCTCCAAGTATGTAATGCTTCGGACAAGATCCATGTCCAGGGAATATCCTTCCCTCAGTCTAATCATCCGCGCTCACTAGGGGTGTGTATAGACTCCGGAGGGGCTCCTACAGCCCAAGGCTATCATAAGCCACATCCAGGCATAAATCAATATAACATGCTGCGGCGTGCAGCCTGATCCCATAATTGTCACACACAATCAGGCTCTCAGCCATCAATCTCTCCACTCTCACTCTTTGGATCACAATGTCATGAAACTTTGCCGACAACAATGATATGATGTATCAATAATCAACACTGAGTGAGATATGATATGAATGCATGAGTATGACTGAGTATAAAATATCGATGAAATCATTGTGATGGCAGCAAGAAAACGTCCACTATGGGTCCTTACAATATCAGCATAAAAGCCTAAATATGATGTTTAGCATGATTGACAGCAGATACTTTATCACATGGTGGAAACACAAATATCAACAAAATAGGGCCACTATATAGTGCCATGGGAACAACCTAGTCCTAATTCACAGGGTGCACGCCCACACGCCGTCACCAATCATGTGTGTCACCTCAATACCAATCACATAACACGTACTGTGGAGTTTCATACCCTCAGCATTAAGTTTAGAGGAGTTACTTACCTCGAATGAGCCAAAAACAAATGTCGAGCAGGCCAAACGATGCTTCAAATATGCCATCCCGCGCGTTCTGACCTCTGAACGGCTCGAAACTGCCCAACAACAATTAAAATACATCAAACATGGCTAAGGAAACCAATCCCAATTAGAAAAGATCAATCTTGAGTAAAAAACCCGAAATCGGTCAAAACCCCATCCCGGGCCCGCACCTCGGATCCTGATAAAACTTACAAAATCCGACAATCCATTCAATTACGAGTCAAATCATTCTAGTTTCACTCAATTCTGACTTCAATTCGATGCTCAAAACTCAAAAATTCATATTATGAAATTTTAAGCCAAAACCCCCAATTTCCTCTTTAAAATTCGTCGACCAAAAGCTAAAGTTAAAGATAGATTTATGGAATATAACCAAAATCGTGTAGAGAACACTTACCCCAATTCATATGGTGAAAACTTCTCCAAGAATACCCTCAATCCGAGCTCTATAGCTCCCAGAATGCGAAAATGGCCGAAACCCTCGAAATAGAGTACTTTATAATCACTGGGCGAATCAATGAATTGCAATCGCGGAAATAACCTCGCGATCGCGAAGAAGGAAAAGCATTGCCCCTGAAAATGCAGTACGCGATCGCGTAGAAATAACTGCGAATGCGAAGAAGCAATGGCCATTGACCAGCTCAGTCAAACACTATACGCGAACGCGAAGAAGAAATGGCCACTGCCTAGCTCAGTCAAACACTCTACACGAACGCGTGCAGGCTCACGCGAACGCGATGCTCAAATTGCAGCAACCTACGCATACGCGTCTCAAGAACTGCGAACACGATGAACAAATTCTCCCAGCCTTCGAACAATGCTACGCAATTACGATCCATATCCCGCGATCCCTTAAGGAAACCAGATACTTAGAGTTATGTAGAATCAATAATGCAAAAATCAAGGAAAAATAGCCCGAAATCAATTTGAAACACGCCTGAGCCCCTCGGGAAAAAGTCCAAACACACCAAAAAGCCCCACAACATAACACGGACCTACTCAAGGACTTAAAACACACATAATAACATCAAAATGACAAATCACACCTCAACTCGAAATCGATGAACTTGAAACTTCAAACATTCGCAACCGATGCTGAAACCAATCAAATGACGTCTGATTGACCTCAAAATTTGCACACAAGTGACATTTGACGTTACGGATCTGCTCCAACTTTCGGAATCGGAATCCGACCCCGATATCAAAAAGTCCACTCCCGGTCAAACTTTCCAAAATTACAACTTTCACCATTTCAAGCCAATTTCTACTGCGGACCTCCAAATCACAATTTGGATGCGCTCCTAAGTCCAAAATCTTCCAATGGAGCTAACTGAACCATTAGAAATCCAATTCGAGGTCGAATACTAAAAAGTCAAACTTGGTCAAACCTTTCCAATTTATAGCTTCTAGGTGAGGATCATTCTTCCAAATCAATTCCGAACAACCTGAAAACCAAAACTGACGATTCACATAAGCATAATATATCACACGGAGCTACCCATGCCCGAAAACTACCGAGCGAAGTGTAAATGCTCAAAATGACCGGTCGGGTCATCACATCCTCCCTCACTTAAACATATGTTCGTCCTCGAATGTGCCAAGAGTTATTCCCAAACCATCAAGCCACTACATAACCTTACCATGCACATACCCGGGGCTGATCCCACGTCACCCTATCCCATATAGGTCTGATAACATAACATAACTGAAATTTCTCAATCCAACCAAGTCCACAAGCCTTAGAATCCAATTTTTTTCACTTATCCGGAATTTCTTATAAGATCTGCATCTCGCAACCTACACGATGTATAAGTCTTAACAAGTTGTACCAAGCCATAACCATGACCACAACACAATCACAGGATATAACACAAAACTTATTACTCATAGTGATAACTTCCGACCGCAATAGCTGCTCGATAACCAACTTGACACCGGTAAGGAACCTCATATCAACTAAAATCTTGTTTTGAACCTTTGTACTTTGCCAATGATGAAAGAAACACGCGGAAACTCATAACCATTCATCAATCAACAATCCATGGAGCTCCCTCTCCTTCAACAAGAATTATCGTCAATTCCTAAGCCGACTTCTGATATTGTCCTTCCAAATATACCACAATCAAATATGATAGAAACCATCCTAGATCCGACGACTTCCTCTTATCGAATACCAACCAACCTATCGACACACTACACCAATACTACTCGGAGCCACAAACTATGCAATCCATGCACCAATGAGCGACAACCCAATTGTATTCAATCACGAAAATGACTCAATCAAGAGAATCGTCCCGCAACTCAACGGGTACCACCACCAAAAAAAGCTAAGAACCCATCACACACCATAGAAACCTCACCCGACTCTAACACAAAGGTTCATACCTCAATATAACTTTGCTGCAATGTGCGACTCCATCTAAATGTTTGTCCATATCATATACTTCGAGCGACCCTACTCAAAATCAATAACCACACGAAATCAACATCAAGTACCCAAAGTGCATTACCATAACCACGGAGAATCAGATGACACAATGCCACAAAAAACCCGAAAGAACATAACCAATACGCCCTAAATCATGCAATACCCAATTACTCATTTTGCTATAAGACCACAATAGAACCGCACCACATGCCCAAAACTAACGAATCACAACTCCTCGTAGCATAGAAGAGTAACTCATGAATCATTTCAGAACACGAATAAGCTTAGCCACAACTGAATAACACGTCCTTCAACAATAGCATTATGGAGTCCATCAATCCAACTCAGTGTAGGATACACATCATAATTGGGCCTACCCATGGATCCCCAAATCGACTTTGGCCCCCCACAATTACATGATTAACCCTTCGAAAGTCCACAATAACTGAATCAAAACACACATTATCACTTACCTAGCTTCGGCCACTACCTCACAGCCCACAACTATGAAACAATCTGCTCCCGAGAACTCCTAGTCTCCAAACACATAGAACACGCATACCACCATATCTGATTCCAACTCCGCTACCAGAATGTCTAACACTTCTCTAATACATGATCATACCATGAGGAATACCTCTATAATCCTTCCGTGCCGCAGAGCAAAATTTGAATATTCGCAGTCGACCAACTAGGAGCGTGATGCCACACCAATGAAGTATCCATAAATCAAAACACAGTGCCCCCTCTGAAACTTACACCCTCATCAAGCCATATCTAGTAGTAATATCATCTATCTGATCATCTAAGATCGTCCATGCTGCCTAAGAATTCAGGACCTTTGTTTCAAAATCGCATCGTGACATTGCACCTGCAAATCTTAATACTACACCACACACTGCACCCATTATATCACCATCTGAAAGATACGAAAAAAATCTCTAAATCAACTCTGATTCTCAAACAACTACATACTCAATTACCAAAGAACTTTCCGTTTTATTTCATCATGGAGAAATTCACAACACGGAACATGCCCCACACTCCAGTAATAAATATACATATCAAATCATGGTAGAAACCATCAAGAACTCTCTGAAATGCATTTGAACTTAACCAAACCGTCAGGACTGAATCCCTCTAACTCAACCAAGCTACGTAGGTTGCCAAAACCCAAGAGCATTTCCACGAGTCACATGTAGAAACTCACCACATCATAACCACCCAAAGAACCGATCTTACCCATTACCATACCGATCCAACTTACTACCAAGTTGTCCTATTTCTCCGAGTCCCTTCTGAATTACCTTCAAATTGATTCTTCTCCTTTCTATAATACCAAAATCCTCAATTAAAATTCACCACGCGAGACCCTAGCATAAAACCACACCGCCCTAGGGCTCATAAGCTGTTGAATATTCTCTTAAGCACCCCAAAAGTACCACAACTCAAATACTTACTCTGAAGAGACTTTCTATGAATTTAAACTATTCTTTCACTTTTTTGCTACCGAAATGTAGAACCCACAATGATATAGAAATATTGCGAGCCTCGACACCATCAAATGAAAATCTCAGTTTCTAGCCATATACACATCCTGAAGATTCCCGATTGTTACATATAAATCTTGAATCCACTGGAACCTTTCTCGAGAGTGATTTACTCTGCTCAAATCTCAATAAAACCAAACAAACGGACTGAACGATATGTGCCCCATTAGCATACCAACACCCAAAGGATCAATCCATACTCCTAAGAAACCGGGAAATTCCTACCTCATGTACACTACATCCTTCACAAATAACTACTCAATTATTTTCATCATTCCCATATACACTTAGAGTGTAATAGAACTTGTGTCTAGACATTCCCTTACTCGAGTCATCCTCAATGTCAACCACTGCAGTCATAAATGGTTCACCAGTATACCTCATACCTTAACCAATACAACACATATCGTGCAATTAACTCGTCGATAGCAGACTTCCCCACTTAGCTCAAATCAATAGATAAAAACACACAATAACTCACAATGCCCATACTCTATTACTGCCATATTACCGTAGTAGACTCAACTAAATCCCACATAAGCCAAGATACTACCACTCATCTAATACCTCAAATCATCTACGAATCTCGCATTTATCCTTGTAGCAGTCAAGCCAACTCTCATAAGCGACCCAAACTCAAATTGCAACATATCATTCATTGGTTAAAGAGTACTCGCTACAAAACAACATAAGGATCACACAACCTCAAGACACCCCGCACGAGACAACCCTACCTTCTTAGCCTCAAACTGATATCTCTCTATACTCCCTCATAATCATAACTATTAAGCAATCACTTTATCCCCCTGGGTATGAACCCATATCATAACATGAAGATCTACTTCACTCCACAATTAAACTACATAAGAGGTCCTTCAACATACCCAGAACTCGAGGCCATATGCCAAATCCATACATAAGTCAAACACCCAATAGTCCTTGCTGCATTTCCATCAATCTCTTTTTGTCGCATTCAAACAATCTGAACACATCACACCATCAAATCATACTCACCACATAGTTATCCTGTCACAAATCCTACCAATAAGGGCACAGATGAACATATAAGTCCCAAATGCACGTGCTCACACAATCAAAATCCCAGTACTCAAGCCACAGAAAAATCTCAGCCTCAAGTCCTCTAGACAACCCATTATTAACATGCCAAAATCACATCTCGCACCTCAATCACGAAAATCACAAGTCATCGATGACAACTGATACCAAGCGCTCATGTGCGCACACGAATGCGTGGTAGGAATTCAAAGAGTTGCGCTTCAAGTTGAATCAATGTCGAACGATAAGGAAAGAAAGAGGGAAAGTATAACCTAAATGTCTTGTAGCCTCTTGAAGATAGGTATGGATGTCATCATATTGATTTGCAAGACTCTACTAGACACAAGCTCGTGAATTGTAGAACCTATGAACCTAGAGCTCTGATACCAACTTGTCACGACCCAAAATTTGCTAGTTGTAATAAAACCTAACCCAACCCGCTAGGTAAGCCAACTAATAACTATCCAACCTCAAACATTTTAACAAGTCAATTAAACAGAATAAAATTATCTGGATCTATTACATTTCCCAAGGACTCGTAGTACAAATCATGAGCTTCTAAGAATAGAGTTTATAAAGCAGAAATGAAATGAATACATAGTCTATTTGAAAAGTACATAAGCAACAAAATTTAATCTAAGTCTACCCCGAACAACATAGGCAGCCGCAACCTGGGCACGGGTACATCTTCAAATCCAGCAACCATCAAATACAGCAACACTACAACGAACATCTGCATGCAATGTGCAGAAGTGTGGTATCAGTACAACTGATCCCATGTACTGAGTAAGTAACAAACCTAACCTTAGGTTGAAAGCAGCGAGCTAACACCCAGTCGGGTGCAACACTAATTATAAAAGGTTTATCTCAGAAGTAAAAATACTCAACTCATTCACATTTCCATAAAAAATAGATATCCTTTTCAAGAATCTTATTAAAAATTCAATTCTTTCCTAAAAATGCCAAAAAATACAAGTAAGTTTGAAAACTGTGATTTTTCTCAAATCCTTCCGCCGATAACCGAGAAGTTTCATTTTTTTTTTCAAATGACGAGTATAAAATCTTTCTCTATTCCCACATATAAATGTGTGTAAAAAACATGAAATGACAAAATACTGTACAACCTGAGAAAAATGCATCTCTATGCATATATGTCATGTATCCAGAAATGAATCATGTACTCACACTCTTAGAGTACTCAATATCACTCTCTCTTTTTCCGCTCATCAATGCTCAACCACTCGATATTGTATATGGCCCATACGGCCCAGGGAAGATCCATCCCAAAGTATATACACCACTTATTATCAATCACTGAGTACCGAGGAAGGCCGATCCATCCCCATGGAGAAGATCCATCTCCAAGTATGAAATGCTTCGGACAAGATTCAAGTCCAGGGAAGATCCATCCCTCAAGAGCTATCATAGCCAGATCCAAGCATAAATCAATATAACATGATGCAGTGTGCAGCCCAATCCCATAACTGTCACTCACAATCAGGCTCTCAGCACTCAGCCATCAATCTCTCCAATCTCACTCTCGGGCTCACAATGTCATGAAACTAGCCCGACAACAATGATATGATGTATCAATAATCAACACTGAGACTGAGATATGATATCAATGCATGAATATGACTGAGTATAAAATATCGATGAAACCATTGTGATGACAACAAGAAAACAACCACTATGGGTCCTAACAATATCAGCATAAAAGCCTAAACATGATGTTTAGCATGATTGACAGCTCAGATACTATCACATGGTGGAAACACAAATATAAACAAAATAGGGCCACTATATAGTGCCATGGGAACAACTAAGTCCCAATTCATAGGGTGAACGCCCACATGCCCGTCACCTAGAATGTGCATCACCTCAATTCCAATCGCATAAACACGTATTGCGGGGTTTCATACCCTCAACACTAAGTTTAGAAGAGTTACTTACCTCGAACGAGCCAAAAACCAATTTCGAGCAGGCCAAACGATGCTTTACATATGCCATCCTGCGCGTTCTGACCTCTGAACGGCTCAAAGCTTACCAACAACAATTCAAATACATCAAACAAGGATAACGGAACCAATCCCAATTAGAAAAGATCAATCTTGAGTAAAAAACCAAAAATCAGTCAAAATCCCATCCTAGGCCCGCACCTCAGATCCCGATAAAACTTACAAAATCCGACAACCCATTCAATTACGAGTCCAACCATACTAGTTTCAGTCAATTCCGACTTCAATTTGATGCTCAAAATTCAAAAATTCATATTATGATATTTTAGGCCAAAACCCTCAATTTCCTCTTTATAATTCATCGACCAAATGCTAAAATCTAAGATAGATTCATGGAATATAACCAAAACTAAGTAGGGAACACGTACCCCAATTCATATGGTGAAAATTGTTCCAAGAATCGCCTCAATCCGAGCTCCATAGCTCCCAAAATTCAAAAATGGCTGAAACCCTCGAAATAGAGTACTTTATAATCACTGGGCAAATCAATGAATCGCGATTGCGGAAATAACCTCGCGATCGCGAAGAAGGAAAAGCGCTGCCCCTGAAAATGCACTATGCGATTGCGTACAAAGAACTACATACGCGAAGAAGAAACGGCCACTGCCCAGCTCAGTCAAACACTCTACGCGAACGCGTGCAGGCTTACGTGAATGCGATGCTCAAATTGCAGCCACCTACGTGAACGCGTCTGAAGAACCGCGAACGGGATGAACAATTTCTCACAGCCTTCGAAAAAATCTACGTGATCACGATCCATTTACCGCGATCACGATTAAGGAAACCAGATACTCAGAGTTCTGCAGAACCAACAATGCAAAAATGAAGGAAAAATAGCCCGAAATCAATCTGAAACACGCCCAAGCCCCTCGGGAACACGTCCAAACATACCAACAAGTCCCACAACATAACACAGACCTACTCGAGGTCTAAAAACACACATAATAACATCGAAACGTCAAATCATACCTCAACTCGAAATCGATGAACTTGAAACTTCAAACTTCCACAACTGATGTCGAAACCTAGCAAATCACGTCTGATTGACCTCAAATTTTGCAAACAAGTCACATTTGACAACGGACCTGTTCCAACTTCCGGAGTCAGAATCCGAACCCGATATCAAAAATTCCACTCCTGGTCAAACTTTCCAAAATTTCAACTTTCGCTTTTTCAAGCCAGTTTCTACTGCGAACCTCCAAATCACAATCTGGACGCGCTCCTAAGTCCAAAATCTCCCAACGGAGCTAATGAAACCATTAGAAATATAATTCGAGGTCGAATACTAAAAAGTCAAACTTGGTCAAACCTTTCCAATTTAGAGCTTCTAGTTGAGGATCATTCTTCCAAATCAATTTTGAACAACCTGAAAATCAAAATCGATGATTCACATAAGTCATAATACATCACACGGAGCCACTCACACCTGCAAACTACCGAGTGAAGTCTAAATGCTCAAAAACACCGGTCGGGTCGTTACATCATGTGTGTGAAGATGTGCTTCATGAACGCATAGCCAATGCCGCGTTTGCATAGAAGTAATCGAGTTGTGAGGAGGTGAGGTGAATTTCTCTGTGCGATCGCCTGAGTAAGGATGCAATCGCATAGGTTGGAGAAGAAGTGATCCGTGATTGCGTGGGTAGTTTTGCGATCGCGTTGGGTTAATGTGTAGGCATTCTATTTTTGTGTTTCATGATCGCGAGGAAAATTCCGCGATCGCGATGAAGGTATAGCTGGGCAGATTTAAAAGATTCAAAACGATGGTTTCGAGTTTATATCATAAAATTGAAGTGGGAGCTCGGTAGAAGGCAATTTTTGGAGAGATTCTTGCGTGGGTGTTTGGGGTAAGTGATTTCTATCTAATTTTAGTCAAATTACATGGTTATGCCTTTAATTTCATCCTTTAATTTGTGATTGCAGTTGAAAATTGGGGAAACGAGGAAGAATTCTTGAGTTGGATTTAGGGGGTTTTAAATGGGATTTTGTTATCAGATTGGAGCAAATTTGGTAGGTTAGACTCATGAGTGGATGGCTTTCAAGTTTTGTAATTTTTTGTCAGATTCCGAGACGTGGGCCTGGGGGCCGGGTTTGAGCCGAATTCGGGATTTTGGGCTAATTTGATAGTTTTTCTTGTGGAATTCATTCCTTTAGCATATACTAATGATAATATACTGATTTTGGATAGATTCGGAGCATTTGGAGACCGAGTCGAGAGGCAAGAGCATCGCGGGATAGAGATTTGTCCAGTCTGAGGTAAGTAACGATTGTAAATCTAGTCCTGAGGGTATGAAACCCCAGATTTTGTATCATTTTACTATATTGAGGTGACGCACATGCTAGGTGACGGGCGCGTGGGCGTGCACCATTGGGGATTGCGACTGGGTATATCTCGTAGGAACTGTAGAGTTGCCTATTTTGTTTGAAATTGTATAATAGCTAGGTGTTTTCGAAAGAATTCTTATAACTTGGGTTGAATGCCATGTTTGGGCCTTGTGCCAGTACTGTTTGGACCCTCAGGGGAATTTTCTTAATATCCTCTCACTATTTTAATTTGAAATCTATACTCAGTCATGATTTTACCTGCTTACTGCATAATTCAATATTATTACTCAGTTTTGATGCACATAAATGTTGTTTTGGGCTGAGTTCCCTGTTTTTACTAAAATGCCTGAGTGGCTTGAGAGGGTTATGACTGAGTGAGGCCGAGATCCTCTTTTGTTAGGATATTATATGGGATCGTGATGCACGCCGTAACATGTTTATTATAGGCCGAGGGCCTGAGTGATTGATGCCATGATTTGGCTTGATATAGCGCTTGGGCTGAAAGAGCCCCTCCAGAGTCTATACACACCCCTAGTGAGCGTGGGTACCTACTGAGTGCGAGTGTCGAGTGCGAGTGACGAGTGACCGGGAGGCATGAGTGATGGCGAGGTATGCCCGAGGGGCTATGAGTGACTTTGAGGCTTGCCCGAGGGGCTGATTATGAGTGATATTTTTCCTGAGGGGCTTTTTATGAATTCATTATTTTCACTCTATTTTGCATTGAGCCTCTGTTGAAAGTGTTGAAAAATATCTACCAATGTTTTTTATCAAAACTGGATTTTTACGAGATGTTTTTACTCAAACACGGATTTGAAAGTATGTTGTTTCACTAAGAATTCATATTATGATCTTTATGTGTTTTACTGCTCGTCATTGCTACTCAACCTTTATTTTATGGTTGTTACTTACTGAGTTGGTGTACCCACGTTATTCCCTACACCTTGTGTGCAGATCTAGGTGCTACTGGACATTCGAGCAGGTGTTGATTCTTCCACCGCGTATCTTTGGAGTTAGTAAGGTAGTTGCATGGAGATCGCAACCTTGCTCTTCTCCCTCCTATCTTCCAATAGCTACTTTGTTAAAGTTTCCAGACTGTATTGGTCCTAGCATTATCAGACTTGTATCATAGATGCTCATGACTAGTGACACCCAATGTCGGGCTTTTATTTCCGCATTTTTCCTTGTTTTGGATTTCTTACAAAAGATTTATGACTAAATAGTTCGAAAATAGATTTTTGAAATGAAATATTGCGCGTTTTGGGTAATGGGTCGGCTATCCTAGTACTGCGATAGGCGCTATCACGACTTGGTAGTTGGGATCGTGACAAGCAAGAAGTGAAAAATTGAAAAGTTGGAAAACTATTCATCTACCAATGTTTAAGTAAGTCAAATTATTTTTTTTTTTTTGTGTATCTAAAGGGATTTGTTTCCTTGTATATTAAAAACTCTACTTTTGTATTAAAAGTACTAAAAATTATTTTTTTAAATACCTATAACCTATTATTTTTAAGAATGGGGCCCCCAAAATTTAGGGGCCTAAGGCACAAGCCTTACTACCCAACACATTAGAGCCGACGCTGAGTAGAAGTATAATGCAATAATCTACGTACTTTTATAGGACTTCACAAAGCTCTCAGACATTTTACTGTTTAAAGGTTGATGAATTAAGAAAAACATGAAAGATGCCCAGAGTCTAGATCCATCAACTATTCTATAGCAATGTAAAAGACACTAAGCAAAGACAAAAAAAAATATAAATCACACGAGTGGAAAGATATTAACCAAGTTAAGACTCAAGAATAAAGTCTATAGAAGATTAAATATTCAAGAAGATAAATCTAAATCATACAAAAGGAAATATATTCAATGCATTGTAGTTCGCTACTCATAATCGCTAGAATACTTTGTGTCTTGCTAGTGATTATGCTAGAAACAATTTAATTTCAATAGGAGTAGCATAACAGGTTTGAGAATTAGAATTTTGAGTTCAATTACTTGTGGGCTTATAACCCTTTTTCATAATTCTAAGGCTCAAGGAAAGATTTAATGCTTTATTATTTTTTAAACTTAATATATAAATATTTTTTTCATACATACAAATTTATTCGGTACCGTACATTCGGTATTTTTTCGGTTTATTTCATAAAAAAAAACCTATCCTAATTATCGGAACGGTTATAGATTTATATTAAAAACTAGGTTTTATTAAAAAAAAACTCTAAAAATCAGCTCCATATGGTATGATTCGATCGATTTAGTCGTTTATTAAATATTCATTATTACCCCTACAAATCAGTAACGTAATTAGACGAAAACCTATAACAATCCTAGGTTTTTTAAAAGACAATGGGCACTGTATAAGAAAATAGTACATAGGGTTAACTACCCTTGTACTTGCTTCCTATGGATTGTGACCTGGAACCCTACAGTTGAAGTGAAGCTAAATTTTAAATATATGGGTTCCAAACTTCTCACCGAACTCATAACTCATTTTAGTTACTGGATTTGCAACTAAATATTTATATATATTTTAATAAATTTTTTATAATATAAATACAAAATTTAAGCATAAGCTACTGGGTCATCTGAACCTGGAGGAGGCAAACGGGCGGGTCGGGTCGGGTCGGATATGGACGGGTCGAAAACGGGTAATGTAGAAAAGGGGTAAATTATTCCAACCGACCCATATTTAGTACGGATAAAAAGGGGTTAACCGGCGGATAATATAATATAGATATCCATATTATCCATGGCTTCTTGAATATGATCACTTTTTGGAGAATCCCAAGTCTCCCAAACTTGAGGAAACCCTAATTTGAGGCTTTACAAATGTAAAGTTAAACCCATTAGTTATCAATTTTCTAAGTGGATAATATGGTTCTTATCCATATTTGACCCGTTATTAAAAAATTCATTACCCAATGTCATGACCGATTTACCCTCCGAAGGTGTCGTGACGGCACCTAGTCACCAGGACTAGGTAAGCCTACTATAAAGGGGAAAATTGAAATAAAACACAAGAAATAAAGGGAATAAGGTCAATGATATAAATAACATATTGGCCGCTCGGCTCATACAAAGTATAACTCCCCAAGAGCCGGAATGTCACAGACGGTCACAAGCTTCTAACACTACTGTAGCTCTAAAAAAACTGGAAAGTACATAAGAAGAATCTCTATAAGATAGAATGGAAGGGGACTCGCAGGATTCTGCGGACACGGCAGAATTACCTTGCAGTCTTCTAGAATCAGCAGCAACGACTAACCACGAGGCTAATACCTCGTACCTGGATCTGTACACAAAAACATGTGCAGGAAAGGGCATGAGTACACCACATTTGGTACCCAGTAAGTGCCAAGCCTAACCCTAGTCAAGTAGTGACGAGGTCAGGTTAAGGCTCTACCGGACTTCTAAATAAGTCAATTTAAAACAGCACAAAAGATAGGTAACGTTCACATTAAGCAGTTTAACAAAAACATATAAATTTTACAGTAAAGAGAGTCCTCGACTCAACACAATGTATCACGAAGTGGAGTCTCCCGGGATACCGTCCCGTAGTTCCAAATGATTATGCAATACAGGGGGATCTCCCGGAATACGTCCGTAGTCCCAATTTAAATATACAGCACAAGGGGATCTCCCGGAATACGTCTGTAGTCCCAATTTAAATATGCAGTACGGGAGGATCTCCCGAAATACGTCTATAGTCCCAATTTAAATATGAAGTACATGGGGATCTTCCGGAATACGTCTGTAGTCCCAATTTAAATATGCGATGCAGGATGAATGCCAGGAATAACATCAATTTATGTAGTTCATCTAATCACAGGTAAGGAAAACAGAATTCTAGCTAAGCATGGTACACATAGTATCAAATAGACAACTACTCACGTAGGCATGCTTTCCTAAACTAAACAAAACAGTTTAACACATTAAGGAACGTTTAATAGAAGAAAGAACAGTTCATAATTTAGGAAGGGAAGATGGGATATCTGCAACAATGGCCCTTGTACGTACTCGTCACCAAACGTACATGGCACCCACACAACAATAAATGTCAAAACAACCTAAGGTGAAATCCCCAACGTAGAGTTAGGCCAGCCACTTACCTCAACTGCTCAAATCAACTCGAAATCACGTCCTTGCCACGAGTACCAAACTCCGAATGGCCCGAATATATTCAAATAAGTTACATAATGTGAATATCACTACAAGCAACTAGTTTGACAAATAAATTCGAAGCTAAAGCGCGAAATTAGGGAAATTGCCCAAAAAGTCTCCCAGGACCACGACTCGGAATCGGGTGAAAGTCACAAATTTGGAACTCCCATTCACTCACGAGTACACTCAACCAAAAATCATCAAAATCTGACGTTAAAATCACACTCAAAACTCGGATTCTCAATTAGGGGACCTTTCTCCCATTTTCAAACATTTTCCCACAATTTTCCTTAATTAGGTTGAGGAACTTACTACAGATTGATGAAATTCAAAGGAAAATAGGATTGGGAATCGTTACCTACAGATCTCTTCTTCAATATCCACCCAAAATCACCTATTCCCGATCCCCAGATCGATTTTAGAATTTATGAAATCAAACCCTCGGTATTTCTTATTTCTGCCCAGCGCTGCTCGCACCTGCGCATTCCAGGATCGTACCTGCGATCCCACTTCTGCGGCTTGGGCTCCACATCTACAAAAATCACTAATCTCCTCAAGCTCCGCATCAGTGGCACTTTCTTCGCAGATGCGGATCCTCCTATGCGGTCCATGAGATGCACCTGCGACCATTGACCCCTTAGCCTAAAACCGCACCTGCGACTCTTTCCGTCGCTTCTGCGGAATCGCATCTTCGGTCCCACATCCGCAGGTGCATAAATGACAGGTTCAGCAACACCAGCAATAGCCTAAGTCCAAAATTCTTCCTGTTGAGCATCTGAAACACACCCGGGGACCTCGGGACCTCAACCAAAACCACCAACCAGTACCATAACCTCATTCAAACTTAGTCGACCCTTTAAATCACATCACATAACACCAAAAACAAGGATTACACACGGATTAAAGCCTAAGGACTTAGCATTCTTTCCAAATCTACAAACAATTCTGAAACACGTCACAACTAGTCTGAATGACCTCAAGTTTGATACACAGGTCACAAGTGACACCACGAACCTACATCCACTCCCGGAATTCCATTTTCGAGTTCGATATCAAAATTTCACCTATTGGCCGAAATCGCCAAAAACCTAACTTTCGCCAATTCAAGCCTAAATCTATTACAGACCTCGAAAACACATTCTGGACGCGCTCCTAACCCCAAAATCACTCACCGGCGCTAACGGAGTCGATGAAATTCCATTCTGGACCCGTCTTCACACAGTTCCGACTACAATCTAATTTCTAAGGCTTAAACTCATAATTAGGGACTAAGTGTCCCAAAGCTCTCCGAATTTTATAGCTAATCACTCCGGCAAGTCCCGATAGCAGAAACAAACGTGAGGAAAGCAGTTATTAGGGGATCTAGGCTCTAACTCTCAAAACAACCGGCTGGGTCGTTTCATCCTCCTCCTCTTAAATATTGTTTGTCCTCGAACGAGTATAAAGACATGCCTTAAGATGTGAAATGATGAGGGTACTGGCTACACATATCTGGCTCGGTCTCCCAAGTCGCCTCCTCGACCGGCTGACCCCTCCACTGAAATTTTACTAATGCAATTATCTCGGACCTAAGTTTTCTGACCTGCCTATCCGACATGGCTACTGGCTCCTCAACATAAGATAGATCTTTGTCCAACTGGACTTAGCTGAAATCCAAATCATGAGCCAGATCACCGTGATACTTCCGGAGCATAGACATGTGGAGTACCAGATGAACTCCTGCTAGACTGGGAGGCAAGGCAAGCTCATAAGCAACCTCCCCAACACACCACAATATCACAAATGGGCCAATGAACCTCGGACTCAGCTTGCCCTTCTTCTCGAACCTCATAACGCCCTTCATAAGTGATACCCGCAGCAAAACTCGATCCCCAGTCATAAATGCCAAATCGCGAACCTTCCGGTGCGCATAACTTTTCTTCTTGGACTGGGCTGTGCGAAGTCTCTCCTAAATCACCTTCACCTTGTCCAGGGAATCCTGGACTAAATCTGTACCCAAGAATCGGGCCTCACTCGGCTCAAACCAACCCATTGGGGACCGACACCGCCTACCGTACAAAGCCTCATACGGTGCCAACTGAATGTTGGGCTGGTAACTATTGTTGTAAGCAAACTCTGCAAGTGGAAAGAACTAGTCCCATGACCTTCCGAACTCCATCACACAGGCGTGGAGCATATCCTTAAGAATCCCAATCGTGCGCTCGGACTGCCCGTCCGTCTGAGGGTGAAAGGTTGTGCTCAGCTCCACCCTGGTACCTAACTCCTACTGAACGGCTCTACAGAATCGTGATGTGAACTGTGTACCTCTGTCTAAAATGATAGATACTGGAATATCGTGAAGTCGGACGATCTCTCTAATATAGATCTCATCCAATATCTCTGAAGAATAAGTGGTCAACACCGGAATAAAATTACTTGACTTAGTCAGCCGATCCACGATCACCCAAATAGCATTGAACTTTCTCAAAGTCCGTGCAAGTCCACCCACTAAGTCCATAGTGATCCGCTCCCACTTCCACTCTAGAAGCTCAATTTACTGAAGTAATCCTCCTTGTAACGACCCGATCGGTCGTTTTGCATTATCGGACCCTGTTCCCCTAAATGAAACTTCCCATAGCGGCTTTTTTTGATTTATCACTTGAGGGGGCGGGTGGTCCAGGATTCTGAAGTGTTTAGAGTGCTATAGGAACACTTGGTTCCTTAAGCTTGGCCTTTAAGGCCAAGTTTGACTTCGGTCAACATTTTGGGTAGACCTGGGAGTTGAGTTATGTTGGTTCCGGTAGCTTTGTATGATGATTCCAGACCTGGGCGTATGTTCGGAATGGCTTTCTAATTAACCGGGAGCGTTTCGGCGCCCAATATTGAAATAAGAAGTTCCTTAAGTTCCTGTTGTGGTTTAGGACGTGTTTTTTGTGTTATCGAGGTCCAAATGGAATTACAAGATCGGGAATAGTTTCTTTATGTCATTTATGACTTGCCTGCAAAATTTGGTGTCATTCCGAGTAGTATAGGTCGGTTCGGCGCGTTGTTAGTGAAGTCAAGAAAACTTAAAGTTCCTAAGTCTGGTTCTAGGGGTTTTGAGGTGTGATTTTGAGTTTTAGCGTTGTTTTGGGTGTTCTGAAGGCTTGAGCGAGTCCGTGTTATGATTTGGGACTTGTTGGTATATTTGGACGGGGGCTCAAGTAGGCCCAAGTGCCTCCCGGACACCACACGAGGCCAAAAACCAGCTGAAATAGCTACTGGTGCACCTGTTCTAGCGTTGACCGCAGGTGCGGTTGCCCAGTCGCAGGTGCGGGACCGCTCCTGCGGTCCCAGCCTCGCAGGTCTGACCCCCAGCGGGAGGCCATTTCTCGCAGGTGCAGACAAAGTTCCGCAAGAGCGGAGCCGCAGGTGCGGTCTCCGCTCCGCAGGTGCAGGCCCAGGCTTCCTCGTCCATTTCCGCAGGTGCGAGCCTCTGCTCGCAGGTGCGGTCCTCAAGCCGCCAGTGCGGAAACACTGTCAGACAGTGTGTTTCTTTAATACGGGATTCTTCATTATTTCTTCACTTCTTCCTCCATTAGAACACCTTTTGAGCTTGGGAAAAGGGCTCAACGACTCAACCAATGATGAAGGAATAAAAATAAGGCAGGAACACACTATGCATGAAATGCATAAAAGTTGATGGGGCATTGGTCAGCCCAATGACATGACAAGAAACTCATAGTGACCATATCTGGTCCTGAAGGCAGTCTTCGGGATGTCTGACTCCCGACTCTTCAGCTGATGATAGCCATATCACAAGTCAATTTTGGAGAATACTCTGGAACCCTGTAACTGGTCGAACAAATCATCAATGCGAGGCAAAGGATACCTGTTCTTCACTGTAACCTTGTTCAGCTGCCGATAATCAATACAAATACGCATACAGCCATCTTTTTTCTTAACAAATAGCACTGGAGCACCCCAAGGTGATACAATGGGCCTGATGAAACCCTTACAACCAACTTCTTCAACTCAGTAAGAGCCATACGGTAAGGAGGAATAGAAATGGACTGAGTGCCCGACAACAAATCAATGCCGAAATCAATATCTCTATCAGGCGGCATACCCGAAAGATCAGCTGGGAATACATCAGGAAAGTCCCTCACTACTGGGGCTGACTCAACTGGAGAGGTATCAACACTGACATCTCTCACATAGGCTAACTACGCATCACACCCCATCTCAACCATCTGTTGAGCCTTAAGAAATAAAATTATCATGCGGGGGGTATACTCTAAGGTACCTCTCCACTCTAATCTCGGCAAGCCTGGCATAGCCAGCATCACGGTCTTAGCATGACAATCAAGAATAGCATAATGGTGCGACAACCAGTTCATGCCCAAGATAACATCAAAATCTACCATGTTGAGTAATAAAAATCAGCCCTGGTCTCAAAACCACTAAGAGTAATCAAACACGACCGATATACGTGGTCCACAACTAGAGAGTCTCCCACAGGAGTAGATACATAAACAGGGGAACTCAAAGAATCCTGAGATATCCCCAAATGTGGAGCAAAATAAGAGGACACATATGAATACGTAGAGCCTGGGTCAAATAATAATGATGCATCCCTATGACAGATAGGGACAATACCTGTGATGACTGAATCTGAAGCAACGGCCTCAGATTGGGCTGGAAGGTCATAGTATCCGGCCTAGCCTCCCCCTCTAGGGAGACATATACATCCCCGACCTCCACCTCGAGCTGGCTAGGGAAGTGGGGTGGCAGCTAGGGCTGTAAGAATAGACGGAGGACCCGGTGGAGCAAGTGGAGGCTGATAAAACTATGGAGGCGCACCCCTCTTGTCTCTGGGGAAATCTCTAATCATGTGACGAGTGTCACCATACTCAAAACAACCCCTCGGAGGAAGCTGAGGCTGAGAATGAATAGGAGCTGCCTGTTGGGCTGGCTGGTTAGCACCTCGAACTAGAGGCATACTGGATACTGGCGGTGCATAATAGGGCTCCTGGAGACTAGGAGGAGCTGGAATACCGCTGGCTGTTGGAAGAGGTGAATGAACAGGGCGACTAACGAAACCCCTACCATAGCGTGCTGCTGATGCACGAGCTCCTGAAAAATGGCCAGTCTCTCGAGACCTCTTGGCCTCTCTCTCCTCTCTGTCCCGGGAAAACATGCCCTCTACCCTCTTGGCAATACTCACTGCCTGCTGATAAGTGATATCCATATCCAACTCTCTAGCCATGTTGGTCCGAATACTGGGGTGGAGTCCCTCAATGAAGCGACGAACCCTCTCTCTGACTGTGGCAACCAAAGCTTGTGTTTGCCGAGCTAACTCACTGAAACGGACAGCATACTCCGACAAAGTCATAGTACCCTGGCACAACTACTCGAACTCTGCGCGCCAAGCATCCCTGAGGCTCTGAGGGACATACTCTCGCAGAAACATCTCTAAAAATTTTGTCCAAGTGAGTGAGGCTGCCTCGTCCGGAATACTCAGTTCATAGGCACGCAACCACTAATATGCCGCTCCCCTCAGCTGGAAAGCGGTGAAAAAAACCCCACTAGTCTCCACAATACCCATAGTGCCAAAAATACGATGACACTCCTCAAGAAAACCCAGAGCATTCTCTGAAGCTACTCCGCTGAAAGTAGGTGGGTGGTACTTCTTGTACCTCTCAAGTCTAAGTTTCTCTGCCTCAGAAGCAGCTACCCTGGTCCCATGATGTAACGGAGCCACTAGGGGCACAGGAATATACTTCGGGGCCTAATCAACCTGGCCCCTCTGCTCAGGAGTGCAGGCTACGGGAGTCCCTGCCCCTACCCCTGCCTGAGATGTAGCGGGAGCTATCGGAAGTACTGCAGCCTGAGCCAGAGTGCTGAACATGCTCATGAACTGAGCTAAAGTCTCTTGGAAGGCTGGAGCAACAACAGGAACCTCCGATGCCGGCCCTCCACCTGGAGCTGTTGGGGGCTCCTCTGCCGCAACCCTCGCAGGTGCTCGGGTTGCACCGCGTGGTCGTCCTCTACCGCGACCCCGATCGATGGCGGCTCTCGCAGGGAGCTCGGGTGCCTAATCATTGGTCCTCCCAGTATGGGTCATCACCATCTGTGGGAAAGAATATAATAGAATTTTAGAATTTTGATGTCAATAACTCGCACAACAAGGAAATCAAAGAAATATGATTGTTCTTAACAGTTACATAGCCTCTCGAAGATAGACACGGACGTCTCTATACCGATTCGCGAGACCCTAATAAACCGGCTTCTGAATTGTGACTCTTATAAACCTAGACGCTCTGATACCAACTTGTCACGGCCTTATTTACCCCCCGAAGGTGTCGTGATGGCACCTAGTCTCTACGACTAGTGAGGCCTACTATAAAGGGGAAAATTGAAATAAAACACAAGAAATAAAGTGAATAGCAGAAATGATATAAATAACATACTGGCCGCTCGGCTCATACAAAACATAACTCCCCAAGACCCGGGATATCACAGACAGTCAAAAGCTTCTAACACTATTGTAGCTCTAACAAAAACTGGAAAGTACTTAAGAAGAATCCCTATAAGATAGAATGGAAAGGGACTCGGAGTATTCTGCGGATGCGGCAGAAATACCTTGCAGTCTCCTAGAATCAACAACAATGACTAACCACCAGGCTGATAGATCGTACCTGGATCTGTACACGAAAACATGTGCAAGAAAGGGCATGCGTACACCTCATTTTGTATCCATTAAGAGCCAAGCCTAACCCCGGTCAAGTAGTGACGAGGTTAGGTTAAGGCTCTACTGGACTTCTAAAAAAGTCAATTTAAAACAGCACAAAAGATAGGTAATGTTTCGAGTAAGCAGTTTAAGAAAACAATATATGTTTTACAATAAAGAGAGTCCTCGGCTCAACACAATGTATCACAAAGTGGAATCTCCCAGGATACTCTCCCGTAGTTACAAATGATTATGCAGTATAGGGGGATCTCCCGGAATATGTCTGTAGTCCCAATTTAGATTTGCAGTACATGGGGATCTCCTGGAATACGTCTGTAGTCCCAATTTAAATATGCAGTACTGGGGGATCTCCCGAAATACGTCTGTAGTCCCAATTTAAATATGTAGTACATGGGGATCTCCCGGAATACGTCTGTAGTCCCAATTTAAATATGCGATGCAGGATCAATGCCAGGAATAACATCAATTTATATAGTTCATCTAATCACAGGCAAGGAAACCAGAATTCTTGCTAAGCATGGTACACAGAGTATCTAGACACGTAGGCATGCTTTCCTAAACTAAGCAAAACAGTTTAACACATTAAGGCATATTTAATAGAAGAAAGAACAATTCATAATTTAGGAAGGGAAGATGAGATTTCTGCAATAATGGCCCGTGTACGTACACGGCACCCACACAACAATAAATGTCAAAACAACCTAAGGGTAAATCCCCAATGCAGAGTTAGGCCAGCCACTTACCTCGACTGCTCAAATCAACTCAAAATCACGTCATTGCCACGACTACCAAACTCCGTATGGACCGGATCTATTCAAATAAGTTCCATAATGTGAGTATCACTACAAGCAACTAGTTTAACAAATAAATTCGAAGCTAAAGCATGAAATTAGGGAAATTGCCCAAAAAGTCTCTCGAGCCCACGACTCGGAATCAGGTGAAAGTAACAAATTCCGAACATCCATTCACTCACGAGTACACTCAACCAAAAATCATCAAAATCTGATGTCAAAATCTCACTCAATACTGGGATTCTCAATTGGGGACCTTTCTCCCATGTTCCCACAATTTTGCTTAATTAGGTTGAAGAACTTACTATAGATTGATGAAATACAAAGGAAATAGGATTAGGAATTGTTACCTATAGATCTCCTCTTGAAAATCCACCCAAAATCGCCTATTCCCGAGCCCTATATCTTAGAAGTTATGAAATCAAACCCTCAATTTTTCTTATTTCTGCCTAGCGCTGCTCGCACCTGCTCATTCCAGGACCACACCTGCGGTCTCGCTTCTGCGGTCGGGGCTCCGCATCTGCGGAAATCACTAATCTCCTCAAGCTCCACATCTGCGGCACTTTCTTTGCAGATGCGGATGTGCCTCTGAGGTCCATGAGACACATCTGCGGCCGCTGACCCCTAAGCCTAAAATTGCACCTGCGACTCCTTCCCTTGCTTCTGTGGAACAACACCTGCGGTCCTACATCTATAGGTGCGTAAATGACAGGTTCAGCAACACCAGCAACAGCCTAAGTCAAAAATTCTTCCCGTTGAGCATCCGAAACACACCCCGAGCCCCCGAGACATCAATCAAAACCACCTACCAATCCCATAACCTCATTAGAACTTAGTTGAGCCTTCAAATCACATCATATAACACCAAAAACAAGAATTACACACGGATTCAAGCCTAATGACTTAGCATTCTTTCCAAATCTATAACTGATACCGAAACACATCAAAGCTAGTCTGAATGACCTCAAATTTGACACACAGGTCACAAATGACACCACGAACCTACAGCCACTCCCGGAATTCTATTCTGAGTCCGATATCAAAATTTCACCTGTCGGCCGAAACCACCGAATATCTAACTTTCGCCAATTCAAGCCTAAATCTAGTACAGACCTCAAAAACACATTCTGGACGCGCTCCAAACCCTAAAATCACTCAATGGAGCTATCAGAGTCAACAGAATTCTATTCCGGACCCTTCTTCACACAGTTTCGACTGCGGTCCTATTTCTAAGGCTTAAACTCATAATTAGGGACTGCGTGTCCAAAGCTCTTCGAATTTCATAGCTAATAACTCCGACAAGTCAAAATAGCATAAACAAACGTGGGGAAAGCAGTTATTAGGGGATCGGGGCTATAACTCTCAAATGACTGGCCGGGTCGTTACACCCAACTCATTTTTTAATGAACTAGTATCTATGAACGTGTGTTGCACGTTAATAATGGCACGTGATGGTTTAAACATTTAAATTATTTAAATGCCAAAAAATATTATTACATTAGTATAATACCTGAATTCAATGTGAAAGGATATAATCAAAATTTATATAATGATCAATTTAGCCATGTTAGTTAGATAATTATGTATTATAGCTTAAAAGTATTCAATGTGGTTGTATCTTACCAAACATTTATTTGTAGACAATATTTTTTTGTGTATGTTTTCTTTTAATGCTTTGGTTACTCTGTCATAACCAGAACTCTTGTTGTCGATATTGATATCCCTTTCGAAAGTGCAACATGTAGTTGTTCGTGTAATAAAACATGTTGCGGTTGCTTTGTTTTTGGAACCAAAATAACCAAGTGTTCTATAAGAACCAAATCATCTTTTATTGGATGCTCTTCTTTGCTTCATACACAAAGCAAGACGCCACTAAATATTGGATTTGTTCTTACTTTATATTTCATGTCAGTTGAATCTTTTTCATTTGATGCCATAAGTATAATTTTGGGAAGTTAGTACAGTCTCTTCTTTCGTCGATTTTTGAACTAATGGTAGTAGTTGACATAAATCACCTCCCAAATCATTAGTTTTTCACCAACCGGTTCATTGATATTCAATATATCTCTAGAACTCCGGGCATTGTTTCGCTCATTTGGCACTTAGCCGTAAGCGCTTCATCCCATATTATCAATTATGTTTTCCTTTTAAATTTAGCACAATTTCTCTACTTTGTTATATTTGTGATGGTAATTTCATGTGTTTGAAGAGGTATTGTTGATACCCAATTTTTTCCCAAAATATTTTTTAAAATTGCGTATGTACCTTAAAAATCATGCATTAACAACGATTGGTATTTTTCCATAATTTTCGTCTATTTTGTCGAATTTATCTAGCATTTTTATTTACAATAAATACTAACAACATTGCATCACAAATAATTTCAAAGGTATTTCTTGATTTAGTTTATTGTTTATGGCCCTATTTAAACCAAATTATTTCATAATTAGCCAAAATAGAACTTTTGGCTATAATTGCAATAACTTTTCAATTATAGCCCAAGTATATAATTTTATACTATTTTTTAACCTAAAATTAGTCATTTGTATTTTTAAATATTAAATAATTATTTTTGTGCATGAAATTCATTTTTTATAATTATTAGCTATTTTACAAATTATTTTAATTAATTTGAATTGGGTATTTAACAAATAGCCACTTTCATTTTAATTCTAGCCTGAATTAAACCAGCCCCAAACTCAATTAAATTAGCCCAAATACCCCTGGCCCAATCCACTATCTTACCCGGCTCAATTGCCATTTAATCTGGACCGTTGATCATTTCTGATCAACGAACCAGATTCATTCTTAACTTAATTAACCCTAAGACCTACCCCCCTTACCTCATTCTCTCTTTCACTCCGCCGTTACATCCCTCTCATCTCTCTCAAGTTCCCTCTGTTAAATTTTGCTCATACTCGTTGGCCGTTGGCTCATGGGTAACAATGGTGGTTCCAGCATCATCCCTAGCCTCCATGGCTCCCTCACATGCCGGATTATTGCTACCCTAAGGTCCTCAGGAGAACCAGAGGCGATTCAACTCACACCCATGGCCTTTTCATGCCGTTCTCAGGCCACCCTTGGCCGTCCGAGTAAGACCTATCTATCTCCGGCTAAAACCTATGGTTTCTAAGCCTGATTCTCTCATCTCTGGGTTATCTCTCTCTGAAACCCTAACTCATCTCTTGACTTTTCAGATCTGCAATAGATCTGAGTATATTCTGAGTTATTTTACTATTTTCCTTAAAGATCTCTCCGATTTTTCAAAAATGCCTCTTCGTCTTCAAAGTTAGGGTTTATTAACCCCTTTTCAAAATGACTTTTCCTTCTAATTTTCCTTATTATTCTATGTTTCTTACTATGTTTAAACGTTTATTCATGTTTTTCCCTTTTTATCTGATTTATTATGTTAAAACCTTAAGTCCCCTAGTCTTAATCATAGGTTTGGAGTCTATCTCTGATGATTTGATTCATATATGTTCTTGTTTCTCATGAACACTCTGAGTTTCTGTGATTTTACCCTATTATGTTCAGTAGGGTTTCTGACTCTTGCTTCTTCGGCTTATATTATGTTTATTCTGTTAATTCCTCTAATCAGTTCTATCTTCTCCAGTTGAATTCTTAGTTCTATGTGATTCTTACTTTACTATGTTTCTGATTTTACTTCCTCTTGCGTATTATTTGTTTATTCTGTTTGTTCATAGAAATTTTGTGTTAATTCTCCCCTTAATCAGTACTATTCCTATTTGAATCTCTAATTTTCTATGATTAACACCTTTTAATGATCTCCTGTGATGATATCTTTTACTAATTTCAACCTCTAAAATATTTTCTTGCCTTATTTTATGGGCGATTATGCTGTCAATCGATTTTTTTTAGTACTTTCCTTAATTAGATTTTCTGAACCTAGCCTCTATTACATGTCTTAGACTTCTACATGTTGTGATTGTTTTCTTATGTGTTATATTCCAGACACATATGGTACCTTTCCTTATCTATTACATGTCTATTGCCGTTTGAAGTTAACTCCTTAATTAAAGGGAGTACTTATATTGATTTTATGCTGATTGATTGTGATTCACCAATCACTGCCTGACTTTGATTTTTACCTTATTCTCTACCTAGTTTCAAACTATATATACATTGCTCTTTCATTAACACAAGACACGAGCACATTGGTTCAAAAAGCTCTCTCTCTCTCTCTCACTCAAAACTTTCTGCTCTCTTTCTGTGTTACTTACTATTACTCGGAATTAGCCGGCTGCAAGCCAAGGCTAACTACTCTGCTCTCCTATCCCCTGACTTTTGTGTTTACTATCTTCTTTACTGGTATGTTCTGATTCAATTCAAGTCCCAAACCAATATGCTTTTTTTACTACTTCAGTTTATCATGTTTCTAATATATTTCTATCTGTGGTTTTGCTGTTCAACCTGCAACTAATATGTCTACTTTACTGCTTTATCAGCATGCTTCTGAATACGTCCAACCCCTTAGGATCAGCTTGCTTATGAACCCCCTTTGTAGTATACCTCAATGTGACTTTGCCTTACTTATGTTTTCCCTGATTTCTATCATGAATCTTTTTGTGCAAAGCAGTTACCTATCCTAGGTTGTATGATCATGTGTTGGTTCTGAGATTCATGATATGATGATTCCCTAAACCCCTATAAGAATTTTTATGTTCCTCTAACTATGTTTGCACTACATGTGCTCTATGTGTCCCCAATCCCCATCACCCATGTGTGTAGGTTTGCTCTTCCTGTTTTGGTACTGTGCTCTTTAAGTATTGTGGAGTTTGGTTTTGGCTCTATGTTTGATCTGCTATTGTTTGATTATATAACTCTCTCTTTTCAAAAGTTTTTTTACTGAATGACTCCCTCTTTTACTTCACAAAACTATTTCAAGAAAGTCCCTTTTAACATTGTTTTCTTACTAAAACTTTTTCAAAACTATATCAAGCACTCTCACTCTACTCTTAGGTCCTTAAGTTATGCCCCTATAATGTGTGACTTGTTAGGGATCCCTATGAGAACCCTCTGAACTCTAATGTATTAGAGATGGCTCTTCCACACTGTGCTCAATTATAGTTGTGAAATCTGGGTGTGAGCACTTCCCGGGATCCCTTGAGGTCCTTAGGGAACTCTGACACACCCGGATATGAGAAAGCCTATGAAATATTTGGGCATTTGAGGTTTTGAGAATCTGGGCCTGTTTTCAGGCTCCCTATAGTGTAACTTCTTATTTTTCTTTATCTATTTATGTAATTCATTCACATTGGTTTGTAATAATTGTTATAAATGAATATTGGGGATTGATAGTGAAAAGGGTAGGGTAGCCATGTCTGTTGTCGATATCAATGGGGTAGAAACCATGCCTTAGGCTTACATTTCAATGTGCGCATTAGAATCCATGTTTAGGACAATACATGCAAAGCATATCATACATTAGATATCATGCTCTTAAGTTTCATGCATACTGTTTCAGCATCACATTATTTTATCACTTAAAAATCATCCTTCAAGGTTAAATAATAGCACTAAAACGAACTGTTGTTCCTGCACATTTTTTGAAGTCATGCTTAGCAATGCTGTAATCTTTTGTGCATCCTGCTTTAGGAACTCTGCATATCCTAAGATCCTGTTGTGCATTTAGAAATCCAGCTTTAGGGACTCTGCATATCCTGAGATCATGATGTGCATTTAGAAATCCTGCTTTAGGAACTCTGCATATAAATCATTCTGCATTTTATACGTGTATTAGATACCATGTTTTAGGATCTCACTAAGTCACACATAGCTAAGCTACTGATGCATGAAAAGGGACATAAGACAGTCTCACATATGATTCTCCTGTGTTAGTGAAACTGGTAATAACCCTTGTGTCTTTGCAACACTTAGAACAGCATGCTTTAGGTAAAACAACTTCTAAACTATTTTAAATAATTCTGGTAACTATTGTGCATTCC
>ML334708.1:0-30268 GCA_005239505.1 Nicotiana paniculata
CGCCAGAGCCCAAACGCCTGACCCTACCTGGCGTTAGCCAGGCGTTAGAGTCCAAACGCCAGCTTTAGCCTAGCGTTAGGGCCCAAATGCCAGGTCACAAGTTCGGTCAATTCTGAGTTTTGACGAGTTTAAGTGTTTCCCGGTTGGAATAGAAGTCTCCTACACGTTTAGGGTTCGTCCTAAACATATAAATAGACCCCGTAAACACAACTTGAAGTAGAATGGGAAGACATACGAAGGAATCGAAGAGAGAAAACCATTGAAGTGACAAAACATTGATTTTTACATCTTTTATTCATTACTTTGTAGTTCAATTATGCAATTTCTTTTGGGTGTGATTCTTATGAATATGAGTAGCTAAATTCTTAATCTAGGTTTTTGGTAGAACCCGTTGGGAATGAATTTTTTGTGATATTAATATAGTTTGGTTGATTAATCTTTATTTGTTCAACTATGTTTTTATTGTAGCTAATTGAATGGCCATCAATTAGTTGTGTCTATTTATTATGTATCTACTTGAGAGAGAGTGCATATTTAGGTAGTTTTTTGAACAACANGACAACTAATCAAACTATAATAAGTATCCGAGAAATAAGTTCACCAACGGGGGAAACCATAACCTTAGACCTTTATCATCATTATTTTCAATACATTGTTAGTAATTGTTAGTTGTTATTATTATTGTCAGTAGAATTAGTAAAACATCACCAAGTTATATTAAAAAGTCTTGAGAGAATTGACTGAGTAAAAGTTGCGTATTCTAAAGACTTGATTGATACGTAAATTTTCTGTGGAATCGACTCTGGGCATAATACCCCGGATTATATTTGCAACGCCCGTTTAATATTTTATTAGACATAGTTGAGCGTGATCAGTAACCATCTTATAGATGCATCTTATGTGGTATACATGACACGTGAATGGGCACATATTCACCAATGATATTTTCAGCATTCACGGGATTCAATCCCAATTTTAGTTGGTCTATTAATTAATGGGAACAAACAACTTAAGAGAATCCATACAGAACTTTCTAGTTCTTTAATATTTACCCATGTGAATTCTCTTTTATTTTTGCACATCATACTTAAATTATCATGGCTAAACCAATTATGCCAACTGGATAAATTATCAATATTGATAAATCTTAGGATCACATCATGACGTTTGCAATTATGAATAAGCTCCAAGTTTATTATGATATAGGTTCTTATATCAATAAACTTCTATTTTATTGTGGCTTTCTTTTGTTTGTGTAGTACAAACTGGAGAATAAAGCGGGTAGCTTTTCACATACATATTACCCCGTTACAAGTTGTAGTAATAGAAAATATTAAATCTTTCCTTTATTTATAGTCTCAATATAAGCAATCGCTTTCCCGAATACTTTAGAAACTCAATAAGTTTCTTTGAGACTTACTACGGCACCACACCCTATTGATAATCAATTTTATTTCTCCAAAGTAGTATAATTGGCTCTTCTAGAGCTTTCAATTAATTTTGTAATAAATATCCATATGGTGAATTTCTCTTTCTAGGAGAAAGTTATATCATTATGGTCATGGTCAAAATCATTATTGGCAAGATATATTTCTTCTATTACTTTTGCCCTGTAATAATCACATTGCCGTAATATTTTGGCATAATCACAATAGGAACGTGATCAATGACTATTCGTGCCATAATAATGAAATTATTTTCTTATTTCATCTCAAACCTTTTTCTAGATACTAGTGTGGTATATCCACTACCACTAGCACGTTCATATTCTTCCAAGAATGAATATGTATTCATAAATAAGATGTTGTCACATTCACATCATGAATGGACCATAATCATCTATATGTGCTTTATAAAATCTCATGTCAAATCGATGACAAATATTACTTTCAGATTATTTTGAGAATCTTTATTATTCTCATTATCACAATGATGACGATTATAATTTCATCTATTGTCACGTCACATTCGATGGGACGGGTTTCCACTTCTTTGCCTAAAATCATACATGAATTTGATCATGGCAATGCATAGAAATTTTACCACTTTGGGTGGTTATATTTCTTGCAAACTCTATTAGAGTTATAATCAAAGTTTATTGTTTTTGCTTGTATTTAAAATCAAATTATAGAATTTGAGGAATTTAAAAGAGAAAAATAAAGTAAAATACTTACCTTAAATCCATAATTTAATCATGAAGGAAGTTCATGGAACAATTGACAGTCATTATGCTCAATCTCAAAGGTTCTACTCAATTGGTTAGAGTCTCGTGCGGATAACGTGTTATAAAACAATAAAAGAAGAAGAAGAGTATTGAAAAGAAAAGTAGAGAGAAAGAATTCTTATTGATTTGGGATGAATTACAATGGAATAGGGCCCTCAATTTATAGGGAAAGAGTGACTTAGTCACCAAGTAAAATCTTTAAAATCTCTCTAAAATATAGACATTCACCGTAAATACAATTCTATTTATAACAGAAAGCGCTTTTCGATAATCAAATATCAGAAAATAACTTATTTTTTAACAAATATTTTCCGGAAATTTTTTTCCGTCAAACCAAACACTTAGCTTCTTCAAAAGATAAGCGTTTGTTCAATTTATGTTGGAAGTTTTCTCAAAGTGTTCTTGTAAAGTGATGACATTTTAATTGCTATATTTTTGTGGTAGCTCATTTGTTATCATGTCAAATTAGTGTACTCTCGTTGTTAAGTTCTGGAAAGTTTTTTACGTCTATACATATTATTTATCTTTTATTTCAGAAAAAAAAATATCAATATCAACAAGGTAAGACATAAGTCATTAATTGTCGTAGAGAAAGTTGGTGCAACAATATTCGAAACAGAAAAGATGGCTTCCTGGAGAGAACAAAGGCAACAAATTAGTAGGATGTAAAAGATTAATGCCATAGACATAGACTTTATGACTAGATATCTCAACTGAAAGAACAAGCCAGCAACTCCGTTTGAATGGATTTTGGGCACATAAATTAAATAGCAGACAGTGAACTTATTGTTTCTTAATGGAAAGCCCTTTCATGTGTCACATCTTTCAATCACCTACCCTAAAATTGGACAAGCCCCAATATCATCAAATGTACACATTGTCTCTCCAATGACATGTCACGATTAGGCTTTAACAGGGTAAATATTTACGCACAATAAGTAGGCGTTTCCACATTAAAAAAAAAAAATAGTTTTTGAAGTTAAAAAAAAAGTATAGCAAATAAAAATTCTATTTGGACGTGGATTTTACTTAAAGAAATATTGCAGGTTAATGAGAAAAATATTGTTTACTTGAAAAAGAGGTAAAACCCACTTTTTAAAAATTTGAAACTCGACTTCAAAAGTTCAGTTAAATGTATAATCAAACAATGTTTTGAAGATGAGTTTCAGAAAAAGAAAAAAAATTATATGGACAAACGGGTCCTAAAATTTATATCAACTCAATGAATACATTATACATGTGTTTATATATACTTTTATTACTAGTATGTAATTTCTAAATATACTTTAATTAGAAATTATGAACATATTCCTAGTATTTTCTTAGATTTTAGTGCTTCAGTCACTCGACTTTTTGATATTTCTTTTTATTTCTCATCAAATAAAAGACATCTTATTATGAAAATCCTAGCTAGTCTTAGTATGATATTTGGAAATCTCATTGCCATTACTCAAACAAGCATGCTTGCATAGGTCGAATCGGATATTGTTGTAACAATATAAAGGTCTCCTTTTTCTTTTTTGAGGTTACAGATACTTGAACCATTGTCATTTGCTTACTCGATCACACTCATGATAACGCGTTCAAAAGGATTAATTCTCAAATATATTTATTTAGGATACTAACAGAGTAATTAACTGTTAAAGAAGAAGCGAAAAAACAAACGCAAGGGAATCAACATATCCTCAAATCCTTAGGTATAAATGAAAGAATATTTGTATTGTTGAAATTTACATCACTTCGACAAAATAATTAAGGATCAATTTCGAGCGAAAAATTTAATGCTGTAATGCTTTCTTTGATATTATAATTTAATATGAAGTTTGAGAAGTAAGTTCCATTAATCGATCCTACTAATGCAAATGTATTTTATTGAGTGGAATCAATCAAGTAATTATAGAGGACTTTGGTGACACTTCATATATCACCTAACGCTAATACATAATTAGAATAACGAATAAAAAAATGTAATTAAACTGATTGAGACAGTTTAGTCATCAAAGCTAATACGAAGAATTAAAAACTTGATTCGGCGCGATACTAAACAAAGATCCTAATCCTGTTGTCTACGTTATTGACTGTCAACATGCTTTTGGTTGTTCTTACCTCTAATAAACT
Source organism: Nicotiana paniculata (assembly GCA_005239505.1). Classification (NCBI taxonomy): domain Eukaryota; kingdom Viridiplantae; phylum Streptophyta; class Magnoliopsida; order Solanales; family Solanaceae; genus Nicotiana; species Nicotiana paniculata. The sequence goes on from ML334708.1 coordinate 4,343, forward strand.
ATGGATGCCTCAATTAGCTGGCACTATTTATATAATTCCATATGCATGCATGTAGAGCACTTGATATTAAATTAACAAGAAATTAGTATTCCTTTCGTTTTAATTTTTGTGAATTTATTTGACTGAGCACGGAATTTAAAAAAAATATTTTTAAATTTTTAGTATGAAATGAGACACTATTTCAAATAACGAAATATGTTAATATAAATTGAGACGGAGGGAGTATTATATTTGATACTCAAATATCTCAATATACTGACTCATAATGACAAAAAACAAATTTAAAAAAATCAGGATTTGCAACGTGTACGTATGAACCTAGGTTCCACTGCTAGCTACTAGCTCGTTTATGTTTCAAGGACATGACTTTGGTGAAGAGTTATGGGCAGTTAAAAACTAGTCAAACCACATTCGATATATACTTTACAGCTATTTTAACACACACACACACACACACATATATATATATATATATATATATATTCTAGACGTAAAAATTAATTGCAAAATAAAATGAAAGAATCAATGTTTTAATCAATTTTAAAAATTAGTTAGAATATTGTTTATGAAACAATAAAAGAGGATGAACAATATTGTAGAGGAAGAGAGATAAAGAAATTTTTTATTGATTTTGGGATCAATTACAATGGAATAGAATCCCACTATTTATAGGGAAAAAGTGACTTAGCCACCAATTAACAAACCCTAAAATCTCTCTAAAATATAGACATTCACCTTAAATAGAATTCTATTTATAACACTCCCCCTTGAATGTCTATTCAACAAATAGTGTGTCTAGTTAAAACCTTAACTAAAATAAAACCCAATGAAAAAAAAATTCTACAAAATGAAAAAGAGTACACATGTTTAGAAATATGCCTTTTGGTTGCCTCGGTAAAAACTTTGTAAGGAAAACCTAGTAGGACAAAACCTTATAAGGGAAAAAGAGTGCAACGCGCATTAACTCCCCCTGATGAGAGCATCAATTCACATCCTTGAGCCTTCGCATCCCGATCTTGTACACTAGCTTCTTGAAGGTTGACGCCGGTAGAGATTTTATGAACAAATCAGTCATATTATCACTTGAACGCATTTGTTGCACATTGATATCACCATTCTTTTGAAGATCATATGTGAAAAATAACTTTGGTGAAATGTGCTTTGTCTTATCTCCTTTTATGAATCTTCCCTTCAATTGGGCTATGCTTGCTGCATTGTCTTCATACAAAATCGTAGGTAGTTTGTCATACTTCAAACCACATTTGTCTCGAATCAGATGTATTATAGACCTCAACCACACACATTCTCGACTTGCTTCATGAATAGCAATTATCTCAGCATGATTAGATGAAGTAGCCACAATTGATTGCTTAGTCGATCGCCAAAATATGACAGTGCCTCCACATGTAAACCCATAGCCTGTTTGAGATCGAGCCTTGTGTGGGTCATATAAATACCCAACATCGGCATAACCAACAAGATCGGGACTGCAATTATTGCCATAAAATAAGCCCATATCGGTAGTCCCTTTTAGGTACCGCAATATGTGTTTGATTCCATTCCAATGTCTCCTTGTAGGAGCAGAGCAATATCTTGCTAAGACATTAACTGAAAAAGTTATGTCAGGACTTGTAGTGTTGGCAAGATACATTAGTGCACCAATTTCACTAAGATGTGGTACTTCAGGACCAAGTAGCTCTTCATTCTCTTCTCGAGGTCGAAATGGATCCTTATTCATATCAAGTGATCGAACAACCATCGGAATACTTAATATATGTGCTCCATCCATGTAAAACCGTTTCAGTACCTTTTCTATGTAGGTAGATTGATGAACAAAAATTCCGTTTGCCAAATGTTCAATTTGCAAACCAAGACATAATTTTGTCTTTCCGAGATCTTTCATCTCGAATTCCTTCTTTAAATAATCAATTGCCTNTTTTAGACCATATAAAGATCTTTGCAATTTGATTGAAAATATTTCTCAGGATTTTGAATTGTGTGCGTTAGGCATTTTAAATTCCTCGGGAATTTTCATGTATATCTCATTATCAAGTGAGCCATAAAGGTAGGCGCCTAGGCGGTAACCACATCCATTAAATGCATGTCAAGTTTTTTATGGACATCAAAACTAATGAGATAATGGAACGTTATAGCATCCATAATGGCTGAATATGTCACTTCATAATCGACATTAGACCTTTATGAAAATCCTTGTGCAACAAGACGTGCCTTATATCTTTGTACCTAATTTTTCTCATTCCTCTTGCGTACAAAGATCCATTTATAGCCAACAAGCTTAACACCATTAGGTGTTTGGACTACATGCCCAAAAACTTCACGTTTCGCAAGTGAATTCAACTTTGATTAGATTACTTCTTTCCATTTTGGCCAATCATGTCTTTGTCGGCATTCTCCAACAGATTGAAGTTCAAGATCCTCATTATCTTGCATTATGCTAGATGCAACATTATACGCAAAGACATAATCCACTACTATATCCACTCGATTCAAATTTGTCTCAATATCGATTGGATTTATTGATAGTTCCTTATTTTCTTGATTCTCGGGCCCAGTGATTTCTTCATGAATCTCAGAATTTATTAAATCGTGGATTTCTTCATGAGACTCTTTCGTAGTGTTATTTTGATCATTTATTTTCCCTTTTCTAGGATTTCGATCCTTAGAACCCAATGGTCTGCCACGTTTTAGGCGTGCTTTTGACTCATTAGCTATGACACTAGAAGATTGTCCAATAGGGACATCAATACGGATTGGAACATTCTCTGCAGGGATATGTGATTTTGTTATCCTTTTCAAATCCATAAATGCGTCTGCCATTTGATTTGTTATTCTTTGCAAATGGATAATCTTTTTCACCTCTTTTTCACAAATACAGGTACGTGGATCAAGATGAGATAATAATGGATTTTTCCGCAAAATTTCCCGTTTGGTTTTACCAATTTCTCCCCCTAATTTTGGGAAAAGTGTCTCATCGAATCGACAGTCTGCAAATCGAGCAGTGAATAAATCCTCCGTTAATGTTTCAATATAGAGAATAATGGAGGGCGATTCAAACCCAATATATATTCCTAACCTTCTTTGGAGATCCATTTTGGTGCGATATGGCGGTGCTAAGGCACGTATACCGCGCATCAAAAAATTATTAAATGGGATATATTAGGTTCATGACCCAAAACTTATTGCAACGGGGAATATTTATGATAATTTGTCGGTCTGAGACGAACTAGCATTGCTGCATGCAAAATGGCGTGCCCCTAAACAGAAGTGGGCAGCCTCGTTTTCATGAGTAATGGTCTCGCTATCAATTGCAAACGTTTAATTAAAGACTCTGCAAGGCCATTTTGAGTGTGAACATGAGCTACAAGATGTTCCACTTTTATCCCAGTTGATAAGCAATAATCATTAAATTCTTAGGATGAAAACTCAGCAGCATTATCAAGTCTAATAGACTTAATTAGATTATCGGGAAATTGCGCCCGTAATAGAATTATTTGTGTCATTAAGTTTGCAAACGCGAGGTTGCGAGATGATAATAGGCACACATGAGACCATCTAGAGGATGCATCTATTAAGACAATAAAATATTTAAACGACCACTAGGTGGGTGAATAGGTCCACAAATGTCCCCTTGTGTACGTTCCAAAAACGCAGGGGACTCAATCCAACCCTTTGTTGGTGAAGGTCTAATAATTAACTTGCCTTGATAACAAGAAGTGCAAGAAAATTCATTATTTAAAAGAATATTAAATTCTTTAATGGATGCCCATTTGAGTTTTCTATAATTCGTCTCATCATAATTGATCCAGGATGTCCAATCGATCATGCCAAAGTACAAAAGTATTGGAATCAGTAACCTTTGGTTTACGGTAGAATGTGCCTCAATTGCACTAATTCTTGTCCAATACAGGACACAAGATAAAGATGGAAACTTCTCAACAACCCTCTTTTGGCCAGAGATATTCAAGATTATTCTCATCTATTGTCTCAATATGATATCCATTTCGGCGGATATCTTTAAAACTCAATAAGTTCCTCTTGGACTTGGAGGAGAAAATTACATTCTCTATAATAAGCATTGTTCCCTTAGGCAGAGTTATAGTAGCTCTTCCAGATCCTTCAGTTAAATTACTACTACCAGAAATTGTAGTAACATTTGTCTTACACATACTTAAATGAGAAAAATAATTTTTTCTCTTTGAATATTGTATGTGTCATACATGAATCAACTAAACAAATATTTTTACAATTGAACTTTGATCCAAGTTTGCGTTGTGAGATATCTATATTTACTTCCCAAATAATCAATGCAATTAGTGTATGCCAAAGTTATAACGTAAAGGATATTGATATAAGAAAATCGACTTTTACAGTTGAACTATTATATGTCTTATTAAGTTTCTGTAACTTATTATTCCTTAATACTCAAGTTATAACTTGAGTATTAAATAAGCCACTAATGTATTTTGGGGTTTGCCCATAAAGAAACGTATATAACAAATTCATTTGAAATTGTGCCAATATAATGATAGCTCTAAAGAAAGCGTACTAACCTCTGCTATACTCTCAACAGTGCTAATTGGATCCATTTAGATTCATCAGCTTTTCTTAAGTAGGACATATTTGTAGACGGGTGGAACTCAATTGATTAGAGTTCGTGCTGAAAACGTGTTATGAAACAATAAAAGAAGATGAACAATAATACAGAGGAAGAGAGATAAAGAGAATTCTTATTTATTTTAGGATCAATTACAATGGAATAGAATCCCTCTATTTATAGGGAAACAGTGACTTAGCCACCAATTAACAAACCCTAAAATCTCTCTAAAACATAGACATTCACCTTAAATAGAATTGTATTTATAACAATTTGATACTTCATGATCACGTCCAACTATGCCTTATAAAAAGGGCAAAGCGGTCATTGCAAATATAATCCCGGTATTTAGCCCAGAGTCGAATCCCACGGGGAATTAACCTATCAATTACTTTTGTCAAACTCACTAAATTCTCTGTAATGAACTTCCCAGATATTTTGAATAACAATTGGTGATATTTCTACTAACTATACCATGCCTGGTTCAAGTTGTTCAGATGATTGTTGTTGTTTGTTTTTCCAGTTGGCCCGATTCAAGGCCTTGAAGTTCTCGATGAGTTTCTAGGCATGCACCTGTACAACCAAGTTAACAAACGTTAAAATTTCAATGTATGGATTGAAAATGAAGAAAATTGACTACACGAAGAATTTTGTATTTCTTCCAACTGTAATTGATAACATCGTCAATTCCCCAGAAACGACGCCAAAATTTGATCACGCCTAACTATGCCTTATAAAAAGGACAAAGTGGTCGTTGCAAATATAATCCGGGTATTTAGCCCAGAGTCGAATCCCACAGGGAATTAACCTATCAATTAGTTTTGTCAGACTCACTAAATTCTCCATAATCAACTTCCCAGATATTTTGAATATCAATTTGAGATATTTCTACTAACTATAACTGAATAAAATTAATTAAACTAAGAGTTAACTATGACTGAGTTGTAAACAAATAAGAGAAGGATCTAACGTTGCGATTTCCCCTATCGATGGAATCCCTTCATGTTATGTGTCATATAGATTTGACTAATCGTCTCTATATATCATAAGCACTCTTATTACCGTAAATTTCTCCCGAGTAATTAGGACAATTTACTAGACGCACTCTCCTGAGTTATGCTAGCTGGCGTTTATTACAGCTCACTTAGATCGTACCCAAGGTTTCGTTATCCCTAATCACACCTTTAAACCCTCGGTTATTGATTCCTCATATACTTTGGGTGTGGTGTTGTTCAACAATTATCTAAATATGCACTCTCTCCCGAGTAATACATACTAAATAGTTACAGCTTATTGAGGATCCTATCAATTAACTACAACAAGAACGTAGTTGAACAAATAAAGATTAAACTGGGCAAACTATATTAACTCAACAAGAAGTTCATCCTTCAACAGGTTCCATCAAAACGTTAGACTAAATAATTAGCTACTCATAATTGTGTTCATAATAACAATAGCAAAATTCATCATGAATGATAAAAATAAAAGGAAGAAAGGTAGAACTCGATGCTGAATTATCCTCCTTGCCTCTTCTTGCCTTGAACAAAACAATAAAAACCTTGATATCCTCTGTTTTGGGCGAGCTGGACCTTTTATAGGTTAAGTGGAATTTGCCCCAAACTTCCAAGTTTACCCCTGAAGTTACCGCGTTCTTGGACGGACTAGCGCGGTCGCGCTTGAACCGCGCTAGTGGCCGCGCGAAATGCAATATACACTATCCCATTTCTTCTGGACTAGCACGGCCGCGCTCGTGACCGCCCTTGGGCCGCGCTAATGGAACTTTATTCTGCCCTGTTTCTCCTGCTCTAGCGTGGTCGCGCTAAGGCCACGCTTGGCCTACGCTAGAGTGGGTCAGCTATTTTTCTCTTTTTCTCTTCCTTCTTTCACACGTACTCAACTCCGAGGGGATTTCCTTGCTTTAATATAGCTCCAAACACTGTCCTATGTCCTCATAAGCACGACTTGCTCCTGCAAAACATAAACTTCACAATTAGAGCCATTTTATCATTATTTAACCTTCCTAGAACAGTGAAGCATAGTAGAGTTGGGATATAAATAGTCGCCAAACTACATGAATCAAGCCTATTATCAACACCCCACACCTAAATCATTGACAGTCCTCGAGCAATCCACCATACTCTACAAAGGTTCCTTCACTAAGCACCCAAGCTAACGTGTCACACCAAGAACATATCACCAATGTTGCGTCTAGTAGTGTAACATCTCTGCCTCAAGAGTTAACTCTCACATGCCGTGCGATATTCATAATTACTCGACTTATTCTATACAGAGGTCAAGACTTACCTTTCCTTCATGAATCAAGTGCTCTCATATCACACAAGAGAGTAGTTCCACAAGTAATAGCATTAAGAACAATTAGGAACTCGGATAGACAAAATTCACTCACTGTCAGAAAGAACATTCATATGCCACAAAAATGCACCATAAGTTTGCCCGTAGTGTACTACTCTACTAATCGAGCCCATTCAGTCTAAGATCAATTAGGACTTCATTTGGTTGTAATGTAGCCTAAGGGACGGGTAGACTATATTTGGATATAGTGACTAACCTCCCTAAACACTTTGATACAATTACTTTCGCATTCAGAACCAAACTTATGTCAGACCAGACATTCCACCACACTTCTATTTGTAATACCACAAACTCCTGTAGGTGCAATTGTATCAAGTCTCCACTTATCAAGGACCACATTTACTTATTTTCTTCTTCTTCTTTTTTTCAAGTGACGCTTATTCTTTCATTTTTCAAAACACTGCACCTTTTTCCCTATTTCATTTGTTCCACTCAAAAGTCAAACCAACCACCCCACACTTTAATCTTTACATATTTCATAACAATTCAAGTGCTCATGGGAGGGAAAGAGGTTCAAATAGATTGGCCATTCAAATAATTGGGTAAGGCTTGTAATGTGGTTGCCAAAGAAACAGGCTTATAGGCTCAACGGGGTTAACTACGATAGATCACATTTAGGTAGTATACTTTATATATCTGGATTAACAAAGAAATGCCTATATCACTTCTAAGACTGAATAAAGCTACTATTTCGCTTTGGAAACACATAGGGCAAGTTCCAGGCATCAAATGCAGAGCATAGAATACAATACAACTCACATACACATGGCACATGACTCACTCCAGATTGGTTTATCAAAACACTCTCGTTGAGTACTCAAGTCAGTTACAAACATACCTACAAGAATCAACAACTTAGACTAAGCGTCACACTCTAGTGTCTACTATGTTCAGGTGTAACAACGCTAAGGGGTTCTCTTCCTATCTCACCTCATAGCCCCTAAGTACCTAATAAAAACCAAAAACAAAATAAAACAAAAACTAACTACACCCAGTTCAAGAAAAACCCTTGGAAAAGAATCGTTGTCCAAAGAAAAACAAAGGGGGAGATACTACACTACCTAAAACAGAAAATCTTTTTGGTATTTTCTTTAGACTTACTTCCCTCAAGAAAACTGTCTAGGAAATCCATCGTCGGGAAGAGTCCAACACATTTTTGGTTTTTTTTTTAAATTTTTTTTAATGGTCGACTTAGACCCTCAAGAACCCCATCGAGTGAGATACGTCGTCGGGACAAGTCGACTTACATAATTAAAATACTACTTAAAACCAAAAAAAACAAAAGAAAACATATAACAATTATGTTCGTACATATATACACATACAATGAAGTGTCCCCCACCCCACACTTAAAAGGAAGACATGTCCTCATGGCATACAAAATAAAGAACTGTGAGGTAAAGGAACTTCCCTGAAGGATCAATCTTGATCGGAGACCGTCCCCCAGTACAGATGACAAGCACGATCCAGAGCCTGCATCCAACCCATTATTTTGTTCTCTGATTTGGCATTTTGGGTGGCTAGCGCATCAACTCGCGACCCCAAGTCAGTGACCGAGGTATGAAAACCTGCCATCTCCTGCTTCAGATTGTCCAGCATATGACTCCGACGGGCCTGCTACGTCGACAACATGCTCATGAGCAGGCAGCTCCGCCCCCACTTCTACCTGCTCGTCATCCTCCTCCTCAGGCTCATTCTCCCCGTCAGCACCACCAGCCGCCACATGATCCTTCCCAGTAGTTACCTTTTCTGCTCTAAAGGCGGCCTCTATCGGCACTTTGCCATCTACCGCTAAATTTTTCGGCACCTGGGCTGCACGGCATAATCTAGTGACAAGAGAGCGGAATAAGAATCCATACCTCTTAATTGGACAGCGAATAAACATCTCCTCGTGCATGATATTGGCCACATCAAATTCGTGGCCATTCATGAAACATCATATTAAACAAGCACGAGGAGCATTCACTTCCATGGTGTTATGGGACGGGATCAGGCGGTTGTTGATGTGGTATAGCCAACACTTCGCTTCAAAGGTGAGTGCCGACGACTTGAACTTATCCCCGTATTTATATCACTCAACCTCCTTGCCAGGGGCATAGATAGTTGGTAGGAACGTCTCCCACTAAGTGAAGCGTCTACCATACGCCTCATAGAAGTCGTCCATCTCCGCCATGGGACCTGGCAGCCTATAGGTTCTCCTAATGGATTCCATAGAGGCGTCAACAGGCCTCTTTCGCACGGTGAAAACACCATTCCTATGCTCTGAAATGTTTTCATAAAATTCTCTCACCACCATCGCATTGGCTTCATCCAGTTCTTCAAAGAAAATATCCAACCGGCGCCGGAGCAGCTCATTTTAAATGTTCGAACAGTCATGCTGGAGGGACGCTGTATCCATGCCATGTTCTGGTATTGGAACCTTTGATTCCTTATCAGCAAACAGTTCCTGAGGCTTAGCGGGTACGAACTTGTTTCTATCGTAAGAACGAGCATCAGTTGACGCTCGTGCTCTAGATGATTCTGCTTGTCTGCTGGAGGAAGGACCGGTGGCTTGGCGCTTTTTGGGGGGTGCCATATTATCTACAATAAGGAATATCATTATCGCAGTACAAAATAAGTGACCCAACTGTGGTTACTCAGACTCACCCTTACAATTGGTCACAAATATCATTGACATTCATTGTGGCATTTAAACAAACACTTGGTGGGCATCATTCACCGGAGCCCCCAATTAATCATGTTGTAACCCAATTACCACCACAATTGCCCCAAATTCAACCAACTAAGGTAAGAGATACAACTCCATGATTACCACCACCCACAAGCACTACGTATACACTACAAATTACTTATAAGAAAAGAGAAGAAAAACTACCACCTAACAAAGAATTAAAAAGAAAACCTAACAAAAATTGGCAAAGAGAAAACATACCTCTGGTGTGAGAAGATTGTGAGAGTTGAAGAAGTGTGTTCAGGGTTAAATTAGCAATGAACTTGGGAGGATAAGGGCTGAGAGTATTTTGGGGAGGGAGAGAGGCGTGTGTTTTGGGGTGGGGAGAGTATACGTTTTAGAAGATGAAGTGTTTTAGGAGGAATAGGAGAAGGGGGGGTTAGGGTTGGGTAAATAAGAAATAAGAAAAAATTAAAATCAAAATGAAAAAATGAAAAAAATTAACTGATCAAACCTATCCGGCGAACCTATAGGCGCGGTCATAGTGCGACCGCGCTTGTGAGGCAGACTATTGGGCGATATGTGCGATCGTAGCGCGCCCGCGCTAGTAGAGTCGAGAAGAGGTAGAAGGAAAACTAATTAGTGTGGCCACTAATGCGGTCATAGCACGACCGTGCTACTCCCAGGCAGAATGATCTTTGATATGCGCGGTCCAAGCACGGCCGCCCACCTGGACCTCGAAAGTTTGCACTTTTTCTACCTTTTTCCTCGAGTCGTCTGGAATTAACACTCTCCTAAGCTCACCTGCATATGTTAATACATACAAATAGTCAAATAACATTCTAACTACACCAACTCACTACGCGTTGGGTTGCCTCCCAACCAGCGCCTTATTTAATGTCGTGGCACGACAATTACAATAAGTCAATGGGTTGCGTCCCATGCAGAGCCTGATTTAATGTCGCGACACGACGCATATGAGTGCATTTAAGGCTCGCTCGACCTCTAAGGTTCAGTCAGATGTATCACGGACACTTCCTTGGTTTCGTCCATGCTCACATACGGTTTCAATCTGTTCCCGCTGACTCTAAATGTGTGGGAATATTTTTCTAAAGAAATCTCTATGGCACCTGAAGGGAGCACTTCGACCACATGAAATGGCCCAGACCATCGTGACTTGAGTTTACCCGGAAATAGCCTTAATCTTGAATTATAAAGCAACACCATATCTCCGGGTTTGAAGTTTCGCTCAACAATGTTCTTATCGTGAAACTCTTCATTCTTTACTTGTACAACCTCGTGCTCTCGAAAGCAAGATATCGGAATCATCTAGCTCATGCAATTATGTGACTCTATTTGTGCCCGCAGCCTCAATGTCCAGACTTAGCTGCTTAAATGCCCACCAAGCTCTATGTTCTAGCTCCACTGGCAAGTGACAAGCCTTCCCGAACACCAACTTGTATGGTGACATACCAACTGATGTTTTAAAAGCGTTTCTGTAGGCCCAGAGTGCGTCATCTAGCTTTTTTGCCCAATCAGTTCTTGTGGCGTTCACAATTTTGGTCAACACACTTTTTATCTCTCTATTCGACACTTCGACCTGTCCACTGGTCTGAGGATGGTACGGGGTCTCCACCTTGTGGCGCACATCGTACTTTGCTAGCAATTTCTCGAAGGCTCGATTGTAGAAGTGAGTGCCTCTATCACTGATAATGGCTCTCGGGATCCTTAAATGGGTGAATATATTCTTCTTCAAAAGCCCAACCACCACCCTTGCATCATTGGTGGGGAGTGCTGCACCCTCCATCCATTTGGACACATAATCTACAGCAACAAGTATGTACTTATTGCCATAGGAGCTGACGAAGGGGCCCATGAAGTCTATCCCCCATACATCGAACACTTCAACCTCTTGAATTGGGTTCGTGGGCATCTCATGGTGACGGGAGATGTTCCCGGTTCGTTGACATTCATCACATCCCTTCACCCATTGATGTGCATCCTTAAACATGGTTGGCCAGTAGAACCCAGCTTCTAGCACTTTCGCCGCCGTCCTGACTCCTCCAAAATATCCGCCATATGCCGATGCGTGACAGGCCTGCAAAATAGAAGATTGTTCTATCTCGGGGATACACCTCCGGATCATATTATCAACACAAATTCTAAAAAGATAAGGTTCATCCCAGTAATACATGCGACAGTCACGGTAAAACTTTTTCTTTTGCACAGAAGAAAGGTCATAGGGAACTATACCGCTTGCCAGGTAATTTGCAATGTCTGCATACCATGGCACTTCCTCAAGGCTTGTGGAAACTAGATTCTCCTCTGGAAAGGTTTCCAGAATATCCTCTGCCTCAACTAAATTTTCAGCTCCTTCAAGTTGCGACAGATGATCCGCGACTTGGTTCTCCGCGCCCTTACGATCACGAATCTCTAGGTCGAACTCTTGCACTAGCAGCACCTAATGAATCAGGCGCGGTTTGGACTCCTTCTTTTCAATAAAGTACCTGAGAGCAGCATGATCAGTGTATACAATTACCTTAGATCCAATCAAGTATGATCTGAACTTGTCGAAGGCGAACACCACCGCCAGCATCTTCTTTTCAGTCACAGTGTAGTTCAGCTGGGCTCAACTCAAAGTCCTACTTTCGTAGTAAATTGGGTGCATTATCTCTTTTTTCCATTTTCCTAGCACTGCTCCCACTGCATACTCATTGGCGTCATACATGAGTTCGAATGGTTGCTCCCAGTCGAGGGCAAAAATGATGGGTGATGTGACTAGCCTCTTCTTCAACTCCTCGAATGCTACTCTGCAATCGTCAAAAAACACAAAAAGGTGATCTTTTTCTAACAACTTACATAGAGGGTTGGCAATTTTGGAGAAGTCTTTGATGAATCTCCGGTAGAAACTGGCATGCCCGAAGAAGCTCCAAATTGCTTTGACTAATGTAGGAGGTGGAAGCTTTGTTATCACATCAAATTTAGTCCAATCCACCTCGATTCCCTTGCTTGATACAAGGTGTCCCAAGACCCTCTTGTACCATGAAATGGCACTTTTCCCAGTTGAGTACAAGGTTAGTCTCGATGCACCTCTTCAACACTCGGGTCAGATTTTTAAGGCACTCATCGAATGAATTTCCCACCACTGATAAATCATCCATGAACACCTTCATTATGTCTTCAACCATGTTGGTGAATATGGCCACCATGCACCTTTGGAATGTGGTGGGTGCATTGCATAGGCCAAAGGGCATCCTCCGGAAGGCAAAAATCCTATATGGACATGTGAACGAGGTCTTCTCTCTCTCCTCTGGTGCAATGGAGATTTGGTTGTACCCTGAGTACCCATCCAGAAAATAGAAGTGAGACCTCCCTGCCAGTCTGTCAAGCATCTGATCAATGAAGGGAAGTGGGAAGTGGTCTTTCCGGGTGGCCAGATTTAATCTCCTATAGTCCATGAAAATTCTCCAGCCTGTGACGGTTCTTGTAGAGATCAGCTCATTGTTATCATTTTTCACCACCGTCATACCACCCTTCTTAGGAAAACATTGCACCGGGCTAACCCAGTTGCTGTCAGAGATGAGGAAAATGATTCCCGTATCTTACCACTTAATAATCTCCTTCTTCACCACTTCCTTCATATTGGGGTTCAGCCTTCTTTGGTGTTCCCTGGAAGGTTTGTGCCGCTCTTCCAGCAGAATCTTATGCATACAATACGCTGGGCTGATCCCCTTTATGTATTCCATGGTCCACCCAATGGCAGTCTTGAACTCCGTGAGTACCTGCAAAAGTTGTTGTGCCTGCACATCTAACAAACTAGATGAGATAATAACAGGTAATGTGGAGTTAGTTCCTAGGAACGCGTACCTGAGATGGCGGGCAGTGGCTTCAACTCTAGCTTTGGTGGTTCTTCTATGGATGGCTTGGCTGGAGGAGTTTCTCTATTTCCTAAGTGTAGAGGATCAAATTCAAGTGATCTTTTCCAAAAGTCTTTACCCTCAAGATCCAGCACCCATTCTGCCAATTCTTCCCCATTCACCTTATATAAATTTTCATAAGACATGCAACAAGGGGGTCCTCAATAGTTGAGGACTCATCATCCTCTTCCAAGTACATCCACGGCATCAATAAGAGAACAATTGGCGAATTCGCTTGGTCGCCTCATGGATTTCTGCACATTGAATGTTATCTCCTCATCGTTCAACCTCATCTTGAGTTCCCCAATTTCACAATCAATGAGAGCTCGCCCCGTGGACAAGAACGGCCTTCCCAAAATTATGAGAATTTCTTCATCCACTTTACAATCCAGAATCACAAAATCTGCAGGGAACACAAATTTCCCTACCTGCACCAACACGTCATCCAGAATACCTGAGGGCCTTTTCATAGTTCTGTCAACCAACTGCAATAACATAGACGTCGGTCTAGCTCTTCCAATCCCCAACATCTTATAGATATCCAGGGGCATAAGATTAATGTTGTCCCCGAAATCACAGAGTGCCTTGGCAAAGGCAAAGTTACCAATGGTGCAGGGAATTGTGAAACTCCCTGGATCAGACAACTTTTCAGCAATTGGTCTAGTCACAAAAGCACTGCAGGTCTGAGTTAGAGTCACTTTGGCCAAGTCTTGGAAGTTGAATGTTCGGGACATAAAGTCCTTCATCATTTTTGCATAACCAGGCATCTCCTTCAAAGCATCAATCAAAGGAATATTTACTTGAATTTGTTTTAACATCTCCAAGAATTTCTTGTACTGCTCATCTTTTTGGTACTTGGCCAACCTCTGTGGGAATTGTGCTGGAGGTATCTTCTTCCCAGTGATTTGGGCTTTCTCTTTGTCAGACACTACCTCTTCTACCGGTTCCTGGGCTGTCTCAGCTTCTTTCTCAGCCTCAATCTGTGTGTTGGTTTCTTCCTAGGCCGGCTGCACTATCACCTCGGTCAGTTTTGCTGAATCATCTAGTTCAATGGGCACTGGTACAAGTGTCTCAGCCTGTCTTCTTTCTCGAACCCTCTCTTGCTCCAGGTTTAGGTCTCTGCCATTACGTAGACTCACTGTCATCAGCTGCTTTGGGCCCTGATCCTTTGGATTTACCTGAGTGTCTATAGGTAATGTCACATGAGGACTATTATTCAATGTCATCGAGATCTTACCCATTTGCACTTCAATATTCTTTATGGTTGACTCATGTGCATCTACTCTTTCACTCATTTTTGCATTGGACCCAATAACCTGTTGCATCATTGCCTCGAGTCTAGCAAACCCATCTTCCTGTCTCTCAACATGTTGTTGTTGAGGAGGATGATAATCATGCTGCTGATTTTGGTTGTTGTACCTCTGTGGCCTTTGGTAGGGCGCCACATTACCGTGAGGTCACATTGCTCCCATGTTTCTGTTGTTGCGTTGCGGCTGGACTGTCCTGTATGGATGATTCTGATGGCCCCAATTCTGACCACCCTGTCTTTGGTCCCCATAATTAGACACATAATTCATGTTCTCAGGGTAGTGATGATGATCACTTTCAGCATTCCACTGGCTACCAATTAGCTGACTAATGCAAGATGTGCATAAGCCCCCATTGGTTGTATCTACAATGTGCACATGTTGCTTCTGCCCTGACTCTTCCACCTTTTTGGTGAGTATGCTCATTTGTGTCATTAAGGTGTCCATATTTTCAGCAAGAGTGTTGGCTGGATCTAAGGCCATTGAGTGAACTACTGGAGTGATAGGTGCATTCCTGGTTGTCCATCCGAATTATGTGCCATCTTGTCAAGCAGGATCTGACTTTCTCTCCATGATTTGCTCAAGAATGCTCCATCAGCTGAAGCATCAACATTAGCCTTCACGCTATCTACTAGACCCATGTAAAATCGCTGCCCCAATATCTGCTCTGGAATACCGTGGTGCGGACATATAACCAATATCCCTTTGAATTGTTCCCATGTTTCTTACAATGTTTCCGTTGGTTTCTGTCTCAAGCTCAAAATTTCATCAATCTGCTGAGCAGTCTTGTTGGGTGGATGAAACTTGTTCACAAATTGCTTGACTAACTCCTCCCATGTAGTGATGGAATTGATAGGGAGTAAATTTAGCCAAGTCTGGGTTGTTCCTGTCACTGAGAATGGAAACAACAACTTAATTGCTTCCTGAGTCACGTTCGGATGCCTTTGAGTTTTGCAGATTGATAGGAAATTCTTCAAATATTGTTGGGGATCTTTAATGTATGACCTCGAAAATGGTCCCTTGTTCTGCAACAAGTACAACATGTTATTTGTGATCTGAAAAGATTCATCCTGTATCGGCGGGACTACTATTGTTGTGGCCAAATTCTCTGTTGTGGGTTGTCCGCAGTCATATAGAGGAGCCTCTGGCACAAGAGGTGCCACTACCTGTGCAGCTGGGTCTACCACGTCATCCCCATTATTGTTTATGTTGTTTACCAGCTCTACCATGTCTGGTTCAGGTTGTTCAGATGATTGTTGTTGTTTGTTTTTCCAGTTGGCCCGATTCAAGGCCTTGAAGTTCTCGATGAGTTTCTAGGCATGCACAAGTACAACCAAGTTAACAAACGTTAAAATTTCAATGTATGGATTGAAAATGAAGAAAATTGACTACACGAAGAATTTTGTATTTCTTCCAACTGTAATTGATAACATCGTCAATTCCCCAGAAACGGCGCCAAAATTTGATCACGCCCAACTATGCCTTATAAAAAGGACAAAGTGGTCGTTGCAAATATAATCCGGGTATTTAGCCCAGAGTCGAATCCCACAGGGAATTAATCTATCAATTAGTTTTGTCAGACTCACTAAATTCTCCGTAATCAACTTCCCAGATATTTTGAATAACAATTTGAGATATTTCTACTAACTATAACTGAATAAAATTAATTAAACTAAGAGTTAACTATGACTGAGTTGTAAACAAATAAGAGAAGGATCTAAGGTTGTGATTTCCCCTATCGATGGAATCCCTTCATGTTATGTGTCATATAGATTTGACTAATCGTCTCTATAGATCATAAGCACTCTTATTACCGTAAATTTCTCCCGAGTAATTACGACAATTTACTAGACGCACTCTCCCGAGTTACGCTAGCTGGCTTTTATTACAGCTCACTTAGATCACACCCAACATTTTGTTATCCCTAATCCCACCTTTAAACCCTCGGTTATTGATTCCTCATATACTTTGGAAGTGGTGTTGTTCAACAATTACCTAAATATGCACTCTCTCCCGAGTAATACATACTAAATAGGAACAGCTAATTGAGGATACTATCAATTAACTATAATAAGAACGTAGTTGAACAAATAGAGATTAAACTGGGCAAACTATATTAACTCAACAAGAAGTTCATCCTTCAACAGGTTCCATCAAAACCTTAAACATAAGAAGCGATACATTCTAATACAAGTCCTCTACTACAACTAATCTGGGAATGTAAAGTACAAATGATAGAGTAGGAAGGAGAAAGGGTAGGAAGCGGACGCCGAACAGCTACCTCACGATCTCCGAAGAATGCTCCAAATGGGGTAGCTCAACTATCGCTATGCCCCGGTACCTGAATCTGCACACAAGGTGCAGGAGTAACGCGAGTACGCCAACTCAGTAAGTAACCAAAGTATCTAAAAACATGAGTGTAGTGACGAGCATTTATAAATCATAAAAATCTGTATAATAAGTAACTGTGGAAATAAATAAATCAAGTCAAGAATTTACATTTTCGAGTATTTCATAAAACTTCAGTTTCCAATTAAAAAACTCGTATAAAAACATTTATCATCAGAGGCTTAGTGTAAAGAAGAGTGGAAAAAAAATAGTGGTTTCATAAAATATAAGCCCCTCGGGCACAGTTGTGTTCATAATAACAATAGCAAAATTCATCATGAATGATAAAAATAAAAGGAAGAAAGGTAGAACTCGATGCCGAATTATCCTCCTTGCCTCTTGCCTCTTCTTGCCTTGAACAAAACTATAAAAACTTTGATATCCTCTGTTTTGGGCGAGCTGGATCGTTTATAGGTTAAGTGGAATTGCCCCCAAACTTCCAAGTTTATCCCTAAAGTTACCGTGTTCTTGGACGGACTAACGCGGCCGAGCTCGAACCGCGCTAAATGCAATATACACTGTCTCGTTTCTTCTGGACTAGCGCGTCCGCGCTCTGACCGCGCTTGGGCCGCGCTAATGACACTTTATTTTCCCTTGTTTCTCTTGCTCTAGCGTGGCCGCGCTAAGGCCACGCTTGGCCTACGCTAGAGCGTGTCAACTATTTTTCTCTTTTTCTCTTCCTTCTTTCACACGTACTCAACTCTGAGGGGCTTTCCTTGCTTTAATTTAGCTCCAAACACTGTCGTATGTCCTCATAAGCACGACTTGCTCCTGCAAAATATAAACTTCACAATTAGAGCCATTTTATCGTCATTTAACTTTCCTAAAACAGTAAAACATAGTAGAGTTGGGATATAAATAGTCGTTAAACTACATGAATCTAGCCTATTATCACTTCATTATGAACCTTGTTTTCTTTTCTTGTTTCTTTCTTCTTCTCATTTTTATTTTTTATTTTGTGTGTGTGGGTGTGGGTTTGGGGGCATAATTAAGGAGTATCGTTATCGTGGTGGTTGTCAATAATATTAGTGTTGTTATTGTTGCTATTATTAGCTAAATTATATTAAGATAAGAGACAAATGAATCTATTCGTATATACGTATTATAAATCCTACAATCTTATCCAATTGTTAAAGATTTTTAAGAGACATGGTCCATATTATTAGTTTACTACTAAATTAGGAACTTGTAGTTTAGTACAACAAAGAGGAAAAGAAGAGACAAAATAGTAGTATTAATGACGAAGCCAAAACAACCAACCAAAACTAAACACTTCTCTCCTCTTTCTTTTATTTAGCTCGAGTTGAAAATTTTCCTGTGTATAAAGAAATTAAATAGGTATACCAAAAGCTAATAATCAAGTGGTAGCATTTAGCAGCCTCAACAAATGTTTATATATAGAAAAAGGTAAAAGGGACAAGAATGATTGTAAACAGGGAAGATGAGCTCTTCATTAAGAACAATTTTCCATTATCGTTGAAATTTTCAACCTTTGCTTTGTTGATACGAAAGCATATTATGATCAAACCCTATAGGAAAAAGGGGATAAACAATTAAAAAAATGTTTAGTCATAAGAGAGATGAGTATATGAAACAAAATTATGCCCAATGGGACCCCCCCCAACCCCCCCCCCCTCCTCCCCCCTCTTATCAACACAAAAATACAGCTTTAATCCACTTCTCAACCAGGCCATGTGATTGTTGGGGGGAGGGGGGGGGGAGTCTCCTTCTCCCTTTTGCACTTTTATTTAGGTATAAAGTTTATGTATAGTGTTTTTCATCTGATTCGATTTGGCTTTTGGCAGTTTAATTTGGAGGTCATCTAAATTTTTTCCGACTCTCCCATTTAATGATAATCTTTAACCATGATTTGTCCTATTTATTGTTGCTTTCTCGTCTTATTTATCAATTGTTGATTTCTCGTCTTTGGCTACCTGCATTGTGCATGTACTCCTTATCAGTGAATATAAAAATTTTAAATATGACACAGATATTAGTTATAAAATAATCATATAAAAATTTTAAAAATGACATAAATATTAGTTATAAAACAATCAAATAAAAATTCCTGAAAATGATAAGTTGTTCATTCTAGCTAAGTCAAGAGAGGAAGAAATCCTGCCTTATCTGTGAAGTCCTTTGAATATTTTGATTCATATTGTAATTTAGTTTTATGATTTTTTTGTTTTTTTTTGTTTTTGTGTAAAAATTCGAACCAATAGGCAAAATATGTTGCCTTATATGTAATTCTAAAATTGTATCAATTAAGATCAATGGGTGAATTCAAATAAGTGGAAGTTTAAAAATGAAACTCGTTGCCAAAGTGTTTCATAATGTTGTAGAAAAATATGTAAAGGGAATTTCACCAACTAATTAAAAATATTTTAATAGAGGCAAATTTTCCCGAAAATACGAGTACTAATTAATAAGTGTACATGCACACTATCATCAAGAGCTTGCAAAATCGCATCAAGTTATAGGACGATTACTTTTTGGAATTACAGTGTTTGAAGGTAAATATCCTAATTAAACAACCCAAAATTTATTGATAGATTCATGCTACATATAATTCTGCAAAGTATATTTTTTCGAAGTATTCTATACTTGACGTACCCGCAAAGGAGCAAAATTTGGTCAAAATATCACCCTTGAAAAATTTAATATACCCGAAATCATCAGAATAAATCAATGGTATTGCAAAATATTTGAATTATAATCCACAAAAGAATCGATAATATTTTATATATAGTCCCTAAAATAAACCTTGCAAGATGAAGCACAAGGATTAGTCATAATTGTTGGCAAAGTGGGAGTAGATGATCGAGTTCTTCCGGGATCGGAAGAGAAAAAGATATTCGACGATGTTTTTTGTCTAAATTATAAGACATAATTGGCAAAGTCTTTTGCCTTGAATTATAATACATTAATGCATATTAATAAACATAAATTTGGGGAGTGGAAGAGAACCAAACGGTTTTTGTTAATATTGCATAAATGACAGGTTCAAATTTAATTTCATGTGCTTGAAGAATTAAGAAGTTATTAATTACCCAATTAATATTTTTTTGTTTATTACTTTTATTAGAATATGGATTTACATATTTGTAAAAAAATGTTTCTAAAGTAATATTTAGTTGATGGATAAAATGGTCATTCAACTTTACATGATCATTTTACTCTTTTAACTTTGATATAGGGTCTTCACTCTTATAATATAGTATGATGATATGGTATGATGATTAATTAGGCGATTAGCATTTCCTGTTCCCGTTAGGAATTAATTGATTATATCTCTGGAAATTATTATTTGTCTTTAATTTTGCCCATATTTTAAGAGATTTTAATAGCCTTAAATATAAGAGTATTTGTCTAAATTAAACTATCCTTTATCTCTCTTTTAAACGGCTCACTTAAAAAATAGTTCAATAATTGGTGTATAGTGGTGAGTTTTAACAAAAAACTAATAAATATTTCTTGATTTTTAACAAACTAAATACATATTGAGAAATAAGTTCAATTTATAGAAAGAAAAAAAAAAGAGAGAGACACATATTATAAATCGAGGTAGTATCATTTAACTGTGGCCCAATTTTGAGACCAATTAGCAGTAATATGGCGAGGGCTAGCTATTTTTCATCATCTTAGTATTTGAAAATTAATCACTGTCCTGAAAATGAGGCTTTCAAAACAGTCGAATATAATCAAAATAACTACTTTTCTGATAATATTTGTCAATTACAAAGTTGAAAAGTCACTATTTTTCCAATAGCCACAGCTTTAAGCTGTTTGTATTTTCATAATATTAGCTTGAAATGAATTTTAAACCTTTTTATTTACTTGAAACTGAGGCGTAATAATTGTCGTTGTTGATGATCTATGTGCCTGTGATGTAAGACTCATCACTCCACAATGAACATGTATTGCATGATTGCCAAGTCCAGTAAAGTTGTTTCCCTATGCAAATATTACCTACGAAAATGGAATGAATGTTATAAAAACAGACTGTACATGTAACAAGAGGAAGAAAAACTAGTAAGTAATACCTAAAGTAACACTTTCCCTACATCTTTCTATGTCTCCCCATTTTTTGCTTATCAAATCATCATCATCATCTTATCGTGAATAATGGGCCCAAATTGAGATCTTGGAGTTGGATTTTCTAGCTAAGTCTAAAAAAAAAAAAAATCCGATGCACAAAATATTTCGTATTTATACAGGATCTGAAAAATAATTACATTTCATGAGGTATGATGTAGACAACATATCTTATACTATCATTAATAACTGCTTTCACGATTCGAATACGTGATTCACAGATCATGTGACGACAACATTACCATTACTCGAGGCAGCCCGGCAAAGCCTAAACAATGATAAGCAATGGTAAGAAACTCTCCTTTTTCTTTTTGTGGTTTCGACCGAAAAGGTTAGGATTCTTAGGGATGGCGTTTTATTCTGTTATTTTTCTTTTTACGGGTGTGGGAAAAAGTAAGTCAGAATGGTGGATTTTTTCAAGTTTGGACACTGACGTGAACCGAATTGTGATGTAAAGCTGTAAAATGGGCCTTAGCTTTTCTGACGTAACAATTGCGCGGGCGATTTATTTGGTCGCCATTATTTAACATATACCTATTTTTTTAAAACTTTTAACTTGTACATACTTTTTAAATAACTTCAGCTCCTCTTTTCCTCGTTGAGCTGAAGTTCACCAGTTAAGATGAAGTTCCCCATTTACAAAAGACAAAATTTCAGCTCTAGAGCTGAAGTTACCCAGTGTAACTGGGGGAACTTCAGCCTGTATGCTGAAGATTTTGTCTTTATAACTGGGGAACTTCAGCCCCGTATGCTGAAGTTCTCCATTTACAAAGACAAAAACTTCAGCTCTAAGTGTAACTTGGGGAACTTCAGCCCCGTATGCTGAAGTTCTCCATTTACAAAGACAAAAACTTCAGCTCTAAGTGTAACTTGGGGAACTTCAGCCCCGTATGATGAAATTTTTGTCTTTATAACTGGGGAACTTCAGCCCCGTATGCTAAAGTTCCCCATTTACAAAGACAAAAACTTCAGCTCTAGAGCTGAAGTTCCCCATTTACTAGAGCTGAAGTTCGCAAGCTACTTCAGGCCCGTCTACTAGAATGCTGAAGTTTTGCGTTTTTGCGTGATTGCCTTTGCTACTTCAGCCCTGCATGCTAAAGTTATGTGCAAAAGCGGGTACGGATGTAATTTTTTTTATAAAGTGAATATAAGTTAAAACGTGGCACAAAAAGTGAGTACGGATGCAAAAACCTCTTTTCTGATGGGACTTTGCATCACTCGCACGGAAAGAGGGTTCCATTTTGATACAAGTGTACTACTATTAATCCATTGAGTTTAAGCTATATATCAGTATAAAATTATGATCAAAATTACATGTATTACATGCAATTTTATTTTATGACGGATAACCTATAAAATAAATGGTAAGTAACATGTTATAACCAATATGGAATCAGGATTTTTCATCAAAATATAAAGAAGTAAAATACGAAAAATTTAAACAAATTTAACATATAGTATATATATAATTTATTTACCTAAGTATACGGTGTAGTTATTTCCCCATTAGGGTATCAACCCCTTATACTAGGGTAGCTCTGCCACTGATTATATAATGTTATTACTACTAAAGGCTTATTCATTTGCTTTTTCTTTCCATATTCGATATCCTACGTCCCTACGGAATTGTTAACTAGAAAATTTCTTATCGCATTTACTCTAACTATTCAATTTTATTGCATTGCATTAACATGACATCTTTTTATGGACCAAGTTGCTAATAGCAAGACTAGGTCTTAGTTCACTTTTATTGTCATCTTACTACATTATCCATTCACCTGTCCCACCGATAATGCAACAACAATATAAATCTAGTGTAATCTCGCAAATCGAGTATGCGTTCGTACGGATGCATATGGATGCAAGTTATAATAAAGCTATTGTTCCTCTTAATCCCTTGTTAAAAGATACTATTGTTTATATCTATATATATTTCTGTTAAATAAGTAATTAATTCTTGTGTATAATTTGTTTTGACTTGTCGCTAAAAGCAAGTCAATTATATCTTCGAGTGACAAGAATGTCCATATGACCACATAAGTAGAGCCAAAATATGGAAGAGAAACCTGTGTGGGTGGACCACCTCATTGTAAAAGAATGCAGTAACCATTCAATTTTATTCTGGATATCCTCGATACTCCTTAGTTTCTTCTCCTTTCGTTTTCTTATTCCTGTTCTCAGAGAAAGAAGAAAACAAGAACCCAAGAATTCGTGCATATTTGTGTGGGCAGATGACAGTGGGGTTTTTCTCTTTTTGGTGCAATCTGCAAAATGGCCAGAGAAGGACCATGTGTGTTACGCTGAGTGCAGCCAGTGAATATCGTTTGGTGGTCCACATGTGCTCCAATTCTGTAGAAGACTGACAAATTCATAAATAACAGCTAAAAATAGTTCTTTGTGCACTTTCACTTCCAATTCTTTGATCCATTATTGGGCTAATTGAGTTTTGCACATTTGGACTTCTTATTATTGGGTCACACTTCTTTTTTGGGGATTCAAGTCCAGCCCATTTTAGTTAGTTAAAAGCCTAAGTTTGTAAATCACAGTAAAGCTGGGCTCTTAATTGGTAGTAAGGTGACATTTCACATTTGTCATGTATTTTCGCTTTAGTTTAAAGTTATGCACTTATAATGTAAAAACTAATTACACCCCAACTAATGTAGCTTTTACCTTTTAAAGTCTTAAAGATTATTGATGCCTACTGTAGAAGTTACATATGGTCATCACCAAGAAAGCTCTGGTTTCCAGGGATAAAGTATGTGCTCCAAAGAGTATTAGTGGTCTTAACTTGACAAATTTATACCTTTGAAATAAAGTGGCTATAGCAAAGACCTACCGGGACCTAGAACATAAGCAGGACAAATTATGGATCAAATGGATTCACACATATTATATAAAGGGTCAATCAATAAATTCTGTGGCTATACCCCAACAGGCATGTTGGATGGTTAGGAAGCTTATGGAAGCAAGGTCTACTCCGGAGGAAATGCGATGCAATTTTATAGCTGGAAAGAGCATTACAAGACAAATATACATACAACTGATAGGAAATGAAGCTAGAGTGCCATGAAAATGAATGAATGATGTTCGCTAATGTTGCTCGACCGAAAGCTCGATTCACTCTGTAGTTGCAGTTGCAGGGCAGGCTACTAATTGCTAACAAATTAACCAAAAAAAAAAACTAATTACACAATCAGATTACTTAAACAGTAATTATAGTAAAAATTGCACGGGCTAGTCAGTTTTCGGATTGGTCATTCAAAAATAGCCAACATTTGCGAAGTCATTGAAAAATAGCCACTATTTTGTTGCAACATGGAAAGTTCCAGCATAGTATACTGGAGATCGGTGCACCTGTGTATGAACTTCCAGCATATTATGCTGGAACTCCAACACGCGGAAAGTTCCAGCATAATATACTGAAGATTAGAGCACCTGTGTATGAACTTCCAGCATATTATACTGGAACTCCAGTATATTATGCTGGAGTTCTAGTATACTTATGCTGGAGTTTCAGTATACTTATGTCGGAACTCCAGTATAATATGTTGGAGTTCCAGTATACTTATACTGGAACTCTAGTATATTATGTGGAGTATTTTTCGGAATTTGAACAGTGTTTTCGTTCAGAATTATCTTTATATGAAAAGTGGCTAAAGTTCGATTACTTTTAAAACTGTAGCTATATTTGAATGACCACTTATAAATCTGGCTATTTTTTAATTTATCCGGTAATTATATGTAACTCAATTTAATTAATATTAATCGATAACCTAGAATAAATAGTAAATAGCATGCTATAAGAGGTTAAATTTTTATATTGATGATGTAAAAATTCTGTACAATGTATAAAACTTAAAATAGTTTTTCCTTAAAATCCTAACAAAAGATATAATTGGTTGTTCGTGCTAAAGCTTTCTTTAATCCTTTGGATTTTTATGGTAATCAGGTTAGTGTGAGCCCGACAGTCTAGGCATAATCCATGTTGCACCTTTTATTAAAACTCAGCTATAGTACAGACAATTTAATTTACTAACACATTAAACTTCAAAAAAGGACATTTTTTTCCTGAGTTGTGCTTCGAATTTCAATTACATTCAGTTTTGGCGTTTGCAAAACCACACGAGGGGGTAGTTCCATGTCTAGAGCAGAACACCCCTTTATTATATTCTTGATAATCAGGTTTAAGGCAAGAACCAGACATATTAATTATCCAAGATGTCTATTAATCTTGGGAGGTTGTCACATGGTTTTCTGATAAAAACAAACAACTTTTGGATTAAGATTAGTCATGCATGCACTGTTGCAGATTTGCAGTCAGCTCTATAATTAATTTCTTATGATGTTATAATGATTGAAGTGTTCAAAAACTTTATTGATGTTCAATGAATAGCACCTAGTCATTGTTTGATGTATAGTCTTTGGTGTAGCTTGGCAGGGTGTATAAGAAAATATTGAGATTAATAATGTTGGAATTGTGAACAACTATTTTTTGATCACACCCAAATTTTATACTATTTTTTGCTATAAATATTAAGGTTATATCTAATCTTAATATGT
>MDKI01160776.1:0-10290 GCA_005239505.1 Nicotiana paniculata
ACAAATTTCCAGAGATGAGCTTGTCAAAATTCTTCTCGATTCCTGGATCACAAATTATGAAAATTTAAGGGAACTAGAAGAACCTCTACAATTTGGTGAGCCAAGTTTTACCAAAAGAAATGATAAAACCATTTCCATAAGCTTTGACCATTCCCATCTCAAAAAACCAAATAAAAACATCTTTTCTTGCCAAATGATCCAACCCAAAGACAAATATCCTGACCCTGACCCTGAAAGAGAACTTTTCTGGAATTTACGAAGCATCATGGAAGAACATGACTGGTGTCAACATTTCGACAAAGAAGGCAAAAGAGTTTTGTGTTACAAATGCCCCTTTTACGGGACACTTCCCTTGAGATCTCGATTGCGACTGCCAAGATTGTTTGGAAGATCCAATTGGAGAATATGATGAACACCACCAGCGTCACTAGGAAAGATTTGACGCAGTTGTTGGTGCACCTGATTTGGTGTGACCGCAGGTGCGGTTGCCCAATCGCAGGTGCGAGACCGATCTTGCAGTCCCGACCTCGTAGGTTCGACCCCCAGGTGGGTTTCCCAGTTCTCGTAGGTGCGGGCTCCTTCCCGCAGGTGCGAAGCCGCATGAGTAGACTCTGGTATGCAGGTGCGATCCTAGGCCCTTGTCCCATTTTTCACAGGTGCGAGTTATTGCTCGCAGGTGCGGTCATCTAGTCGCAGGTGCGGAAACCCCTGTAGGCAGAAAGGTCTTTAAGTGCGGGATTATATCATTCCCACTCCATTTTCTTCCACCATAGGCGATTTTGAGAGCTTGAAAAAGAGCCCCACGACCCAGCCACTAAGATGTAAGTAAATTCTACCCCAAGATTAGTTAATGCATGAATTCCTAGTTGAATTTAATTACCTCATTAGTGAAAAATTAAGGAATTGGGTAGTAACCTAGGGCTTTCGAGAATTTGAGAATTTCTCGTCAATTGACTATGAAATCATACAAAAATCATATATTAACGATCCTTATGTTATGGGTGAGTGTTTCCTTCGAGAATTTTTGAAATCCGAGCATGCGGGCCCGGGGTTGGATTTTGGGATTTCTTTAAGAATGATGAATTTGACTAAATAGTAGGAGAATTCTATGCTTTGAGTATAATTTGATATATATTTACGTAAAGTTTGATTAGTTTCGAGTCCTTGGGTGACGAGTTCAGAGTTTCGGGCACATTCTTGACCCAAGGAGTAGGTTCGACGCGAGGTGAGTCTCCTTTATAACCTTGTAAGAGGGAATTGTCCCCATAGGTGATTATAAATGGTGGTTTGTCCTTATTTTCAGGGGTTGCACACATACGAAGTGACGAGAGTCCGTGCGTAGCTACTATTATGCCTTGTCGAGTTTAGGACTCACAAGCATGCTTTATGTGTTGTATCTGTGATCTTGCATATGGATTAAGTAGTCTAATATCCTCGAATCTCATATGTGAAGGCCTAAGGAGTTATGCTTTGAAGTTGACATTACTAAATTCTCACCCTGTTAGTATGTTCCCTGCTAAATTATCTGGAATCTCCTGCTAATCATGTATTTATACGGGAACCCGAGTTGCATGAATGATTCACGAGTGAGGTAGCCCTAATATTATATTAACCCGAGTCGCATGAATGATTTGCGAGTGGGGTAGTCTTAGTATTATATTAACCATGTCGCATGTTCGACTCACGAGTGGGGCAGATAGATGCATCTATGGTTCGGGCCGTTCGACCCTCGACAGTGCACATTTACTTTTCACGTCATAACGACCGTACGTTCATAGCCTGTTATATGTTTGGTAATTTATGAGAAGCCCTGTAATTGTAACTGTTGATTTCATGATGAAGGTTAAATAGCTTGTATGCCATGGAAAGGGATGGTGTGAGGGTACTAGAGATTGTTATTTGATGCTCATTTCCTTATTACTGTTCATTACTGCTATTACTAATTAGCCTGTATTCATTTCACATTGTCTGACCCTAGTAAGTATCACGTCGACCTCTCGTCACTACTTCTTCGATGTTAGGCGGGATACTCACTGGTTATATATCTATTTATGTACTCATGTTACACTTCTGTACTTAATTATATAGGTTCTTCTGGTTACTCTACCGGAGCTTGACCCTGGGAGTATATTCTAGACCTGACTCCACGGTGAACTACTTCCCTTGGCGATTCTTAGCAGCACTATGGAGTTATCTTTGTTTATTTCTGTCTACTTCCTTCAGACAGCAGTACAGTTTATTTCATCTTTTGTATATTCTACTAGTTTTCCTGTAGACTTGTGACACTAGTTCCTGGCACACATATAGTAGAATTTATATTTTTGGGACTGTATATTTGGTTCATGATCCTTGTGGCTACGTTTACTTAAGTTGGCTAATTTAGTCGCTTCTACTTAAATGTTCTAAGCTTAAAACTTGGTAAGTGTGGGGATGATTTATCAAATAAGGAAATTTTATTAGTAAACAAATTGTTGGCTTGCCTGACCCCGGTGTTGGGCGCCATCACGACTTTAGTTAGGATTTTGGGTCGTGACAACATGGTATCAGAGCACTAGGTTCACGTAGGTCTCACAACTCACGGGCAAACCTAATAGAGTCTTGCGGATCGATACGGAGACGTCTGTATTTATCTTCGGGAGGCTATAGGGTGTTAGTAAAGCTATTTTTATTCATGATCTATCGTGCAGTTGATGTTTTACTAAATTTCATTATTCTATTCTCTCACAGATGGTGAGGACGCGTACATCTGGTAGAGGCCGGGGGAGGGCACCGGCCCGAGGTAGGGGACGGGGGCATCCCAAATCCATTCTAGTTGCACCACCAGGGGATCCTACTATAGAGGAGCATGGGTAGGTGCCCCCAGCGGGTCCTGCTCCAGTGGACTTCATGACGTCGCCAGGCTTCCAGGAAGTCATGGGACGTATGATGAGATTTATGGATACTATGTCCCAGGGTGGATTATTTCCAGCAGATCCTGCCACATCTCAAGCAGGAGGGGGAGCCCAGACCCCTATTGCCCAAGCTGCAGGTCAGACAGCAGCACTTCATCATACCCCAGGTACACTACCCGTGGGTGAGGTCCAGCCTGTAGCAGCAACACCTGAGCCCAGACCAGCTATGGACGGTGATCCGCAGAAGTTATTGGACATATGGACTCGATTTCACCCTCCAATTTTTGGGGGTGAGCGAGGCGAGGATGTCCAGGATTTCATTGACAGGTGCAGGGATAGACTGCACAACATGAGGGTACTAGAGTCCCATGGAGTGGACTTCGCTACTTTCCAGTTAGAGGGTAGAGCTCGCAGATGGTGGCAGTCCTATATTCTCAGCAGGACATCAGATTCTCATCCTATCACTTGGGAGCAGTTCACTCAGATGTTTCTAGACAGATATATCCCATCCTCTGAGAGGGAAGAGATGCGGTATCAGTTTGAGCAGCTGGAGCAGGGACAGCTGTCAGTAACAGACTATGAGGCCAGATTTTTTGAGTTGTCTCGCCATGCACTCACGATACTACCTACCGATACTGAGAGAGTGCGAAGATTTGTAGCCGGGTTGCATCCATGCATTAGGGCCAACATGGCCCGAGAGGTGGAGATGGGGACTCCTTATCAGCTGGTAGTGGAGATTGCTCGTAGGATCGAGGGTTATCGGTCGAGGATCAGGGAGCAGGTACAGCAGGATAAGAGAGCCAGATATTCCGGGGATTTCAGAGGTGCACCAGCTATGGGAAGAGGTCAATTTGGTAGGGGTCATCCCAGCAGGCCCGCATATTCAGCAACCCCACCACCACCTCATCGTGGTTTTCCAGTGAGGCCTTAACTCAGTGCTATTCTAGAGGGTTCTCACCGTCCCCCAGTTATCCAGGGTTCTTCCTCAGGGTAGCAGGCCATGCCTCCAGTTAGATGTTATGAGTGCGGGGATCTCGGCCATATCAGGAGGACTTATCCCAGGTTTCCGGGTGAGGTAGTGCAGCAGGTTTACCAGCATATGAGTCCAACACCAGCAGTCAGGCCACCTAGAGGTGGAGGACAGGTTGGCATTCAGTATGTGGTAGAGAGGCATCAGTGTTATTTGATCCTAGATCCACTTATTCCTATATTTCAGCCTTATTTTCTCATTTCCTGGATGCTCCTCGTGAGTCCTTGGGTTCTCTTATATGTGTGTCCACTTCTGTGGGGAATTCTGTGGTGGTAGACCGGATCTATCGGTCTTGTGTGATACATTCTATGGATTCGAGACCAGAGCGGACCTTTTGTTTCTCGACATGGTTGATTTTGAGGTTATTTTAGGCATGGATTGGCTATCTCCTTATCATGGCGTGCTAGATTGCGATGCCAAGACAATTACTTTAGCCATGCCCGAGTCGCATAGGGTGGAGTGGAGAGGTTCCTCAGTTAGTGCAGCCAGTCGGGTTTTTTCATTCATGAAGGCTCGACATATGTTTGAGAAGGGTTGTCTGGACTATCTTGCTTATGTGCGGGACACCACCGCCGAGACTCCGACAATTGATTCAGTGCCAGTGATTCGAGAGTTTGCTGATGTATTTCCTTCAGACCTTCCAGGCATGCCTCCGGATCGTGATATTGATTTATGCATTGATTTAGCTCCAGACACCAGCCTGTATCTATTCCTCCGTACCATATGTATCCGAAGGAGTTGAAGGAGCAGCTTGAGGATTTGTTAGCTAAGGGGTTCATCAAACCGAGTGTATCACCGTGGGGTGCTCCGGTTCTATTCGTGAAGAAGAAGGATGGGTCCATGCGGATGTGTATTGATTACCGCCAGTTGAACAAGGTCACTATTAAGAACAAGTATCCTTTACCGTGCATCGATGATTTGTTTGACCAGTTTCAAGGTGCTCGGGTGTTTTCTAAGATTGATTTGAGATCGAAATATCATCAGTTGAAGATTCGGGCCTCAAATGTTCAGAAGACGGCTTTTCGTATGAGATATGGCCATTATGAGTTCCTGATGATGTCCTTTGGCTTGACTAATGCCCCAGTAGCATTTATGGACTTGATGAACAGCGTATCAGGCCGTATATTGATTCCTTTGTCATTGTCTTCATTGATGACATTTTGATTTACTCACGTAGCCTGGGGGAGCACATGCAGCATTTGAGAGTTGTGCTCCAAACTTTGCGAGAACAGAAGCTATATGCTAAGTTCTCCAAGTGTGAGTTCAGGTTGGATTACGTGGCATTCTTAGGGCATGTGGTAACCAGAGAGGGTATCAAGGTTGATCCTCAGAAGATTGAGGCGGTTCAGAGTTGGCTGCGTCCTACTTCAGCTACCAAGATCAAGAGCTTTTTGGGCCTAGTAGGCTATTATTGCCGATTTGTGGAGGGGTTCTCTTCTATTTCAGCTCCATTGACTAGATTGACTCAGAAGAATGCCCTGTTCCGATGGTCTAACGAGTGTGAGGCGAGCTTTCAGAAGCTCAAGACAGCATTGACCTCAGTACTAGTTCTAGTATTGCCTTCCAGTTCTGGAATGTATATAGTATATTGCGACGCTTCTCGCGTTAGCTTGGAGTGTGTGTTGATGCAGGAAGGGAGAGTTATTGCTTATGCTTCACGCCGGCTGAAGGTTCATGAGAAAAATTATCCTGTGCACGATTTGGAGTTGGCGGCGATTGTTCATGCTCTTAAGATTTGGAGGCACTACTTGTATGGGGTGTCCTGTGAGGCTTATGCAAACCACCGCAGCTTGCGTCACTTGTTCAAATAGAGGGATCTTAATTTGAGGCAGCGCAGGTGGCTTGAGTTGCTGAAGGATTATGACATCACCATTCTATATCATTCAAGAAAGGTGAATATAGTAGCGGATGCTTTGAGCAGGATGGCGGAGAGTATGGGTAGCTTGGCTTATATTTCAGTAGAGGAGAGACCTCTAGCCTTGGACATTCAGTCCTTGGATAATCGCCTGGTGAGATTATACCTTTTAGAGCCTCGTCGAGTTCTAGCACATGTGGTTGCTCAGTCTTCGTTATTGGGTGAAATTAAGGCTCGACAGTTTGATGATCTGTGCTTGGCAGAGCTTCGAGAGACAGTGGTACAGGGTGGTGCCAAGGAGGTTACTATTGACGAGGATGGTGTTCTGAGACTTCAGGGCTGTTTAGGTATTCCTAAAGTTGATGGCCTGAGGGAGAGGATTCTAGAAGAGGCACACAGTTCTTGGTATTTTGTTCATCCTAGTGCTACGAAGATGTATCGTGATTTGAAGCAGCATTACTGGTGGAGGCGGATGAAGAGGGACATTGTTGAGTATGTGACTAGGTGTCTTAACTTCCAGCAGGTTAAGTATGAGCACCAGAGGCCAAGAGGCCTACTTCAGCAGATGCCCATTCCTGAGTGGAAGTGGGAGCGCATCACTATGGACTTCGTGATTGGGTTGCCTCGAACTTTTTGAAAGGTTGACGCGGTTTGGGTCATTGTGGATAGATTGACCAAATCGGCGCATTTCATTCCAATGGCTACTACTTATACTTCTAAGAGGTTTGCCTAGATCTACATTCGGGACATAGTCCGGTTGCACGGTGTGCCGGTGTCCATTATATCAGATCGAGGTCCTCAGTTCACCTTGCATTTCTGGAGAGCATTGCATAGTGAGATGGGCAACCAGATAGATATCAGCACAACATTTCACCCTCGGACTGATGGTCAGTCAGAGCGGACAGTTCAGATATTGGAGGACATGCTCAGGGCATGTGTGATTGACTTTGGAGGTCCGTGGGACTAGTTCTTGCCTTTGGCCGAGGTTGCTTATAATAACAGTTATCAGTCCAGCATTGAGATGGATCCATTTGAGGCTTTGTATGATCGGCGATGTCGTTCTTCTATCGGGTGGTTTGAGCCTGGCGAGGATAAGTTATATGGCAGCAACCAGGTGAGAGATGCTTTGGAGAAAGTGAAGTTGATTCAGGAGAGGCTCCGCACAGCACAGTCCAGACAGAAGAGTTACGCGGATCAAAAGGCGTGTGATGTGTCATTTAAGCAGGAAGGCTGAGAGTATGGGTAGCTTGGCTTATATTGCAGCAGAGGAGAGACCTCTAGCCTTGGACATTTAGTCCCTGGCCAACCCCTTAGCTAGATTATATCTTTCATAGCCTCGTCGAGTTTTAGCACATGTGGTGGCTCAGTCTTTGTTATTGGGAGAGATTAAGGCCCGGCAGTTCTTTGATCCGTGCTTAGTAGAGCTTCGGCAGACAATGGTTCAGGGTAGGGCCAAAGAGGTTACTATTGGCAAGGATGGTTTTCTGAGACTTCAGGGCCGCTTATGTGGTCCTAATGTTGATGGCCTGAGGGAGAGGATTCTAGAGGAGGCACACAGTTCTCGGTATTTTATTCATCCTGGTGCTACGAAGATGTATCGTGACTTGAAGCAGCATTTTTGGTGGAGGCGGGTGAAGAAAGACATTGTGGGGTATGTGGCTAGGTGTCTTAATTTCCAGAAGGTGAAGTATGAGAACCAGAGGCCAGGAGGCCTACTTCAGCAGATGCCCATTCCTGATTGGAAGTAGGAGCGCATCGCTATGGACTTCGTGGTTGTGTTGCCTCAGACTTTGCGGAAGGTTGACGCGGTTTGGGTCATTGTGGATAGGTTGAGAAAATCGGTGCATTTCATCCCAGTGGCTACTACTTATACATCTGAGAGGTTGGCCTAGATCTACATACGGGAGATAGTCTGGTTGCATGGTGTGCCGGTGTCCATTATATCAGATCGAGGTCCTCAGTTCACCTCGCACTTCTGGAGAGCATTGCATGGGCACCCAGATAGATCTCAGCATAGCATTTTACCCTCAGACTGATGGTCAGTCGGAGCGCACAGTTCAGATATTGGAGGACATGCTCAGGGCATGTGTGATTGATTTCGGAGGTCAGTCGGACCAGTTCTTGCCTTTGGCCGAGTTTGCTTACAATAATAGTTTTCAGTACAACATTGAGATGGAACCATTTGAGGCCTTTTATGGTTGGCGATGTCGTTCTCCTATTGGGTGGTTTGAGTCTGGTGAGGCTAAGTTATATGGAACTGACCTGGTGAGGGATGCCTTGGAGAAATTTAAGTTGATTCAGGAGAGGCTCGGTACAGCACAATCCAGACAGAAGAGTTACGCGGATCAGAGGGCGCATGATGTATCATTTATGGAGGGAGATAGGGTCCTATTGAAAGTCTCTCCCATGAAGGGTATTATGAGGTTTGGGAAGAAGGTCAAGATGAGCCCGAGGTTTATAGGTCCATTCGAGGTGTTGAGGCGAGTTGGGGAGGTTGCTTATGAGCTGGCCTTGCCTCCCAGTTTATCAGGAGTTCACCCAGTTCTTCATGTATCCATGCTCTGGAGGTACCACGCCGACTTCTCTCACGTGGTTGATTTCATCACTATTCAGTTGGATAAGAGGTTGGGCTACGAGGAGGAGCCAGTTGTTATTATTGATAGGCAGGACCGCCAGTTGAGGTCCAAGAGAGTTTCTGTCGTAAAGGTCCAGTGGAGGGGCCTACCAATTGAGGAGGCGACCCTGGAATCCGAGGAGGACATGCGGAGCAGATATCCACACATATTCAGCACTTCAGGTATGATTCTAGATCCGTTCGAGGATGAACGTTTATTTAAGTGGTGGAGAATGTAACGACCAGACCGGTCGTTTTGCGTTATCGGACCCTGTTCCCCTAAATGAAACTTCCCATAGCGGCTTTTTATGATTTATGACTTGCGGGAACTAGTGGTCCGGGATTCGGAGGTTTTTAGAGTGCAATAGGAACAATTGGTTCCTTAAGGTTGGCTTTTAAGGCCAAGTTTGACTTCGGTGAACATTTTGGGTAAACGAACTCGGACTCGAGTTCCGTCGGTTCCGGTAGCTTCGTGTGATGATTTCAGACCTGGGCGTATGCTCGTAATGGGTTTCTGATGACCGGGGGCATTTTGGCGCCCATTATTGAAATAAGAAGTTCCTTAACTTCATATTTTGGTTTGGGGCATGTTTTTGTGTTATCGAGGTCCGAACGAAATTTCGAGATCGAGAATAGTTCTGTTATGTTAATTATGACTTGCCTACAAAATTTGGTGTCATTCCGAGTTGTATAGGTCGGTTCGGCGCGTTGTTAGCGAAGTCAAGAAAACTTAAAGTTCTTAAGTTTGGTTTTTGGGGATCTGGAGGTGTGATTTTGAGTTTTAGCGTTGTTTTGAGTGTTCCGAAGGCTCGAGCGAGTCCGTATTATGATTTGGGACTCGTTGGTATATTTGGACTAGGGCTCGGGTGGGCCCAGGTGCCTCCCAGGCACCTAACGGGGCTAAAAACCAGCTAAAATAGCTGCTGGTGCACCTATTCTGGTGTGACCGCAGGTGCAGTTGCCCAATCGCAGGTGCGGGACCGCTCCTGCAGTCCATAGCATCGCAGGTGCGACCCCCAGTGGTCTGGCCAATTATCGCAGGTACAGACAAAATCCCGCAGGTGCGATCTCCACTACGCAGGTGTGGTCCCAGGCTCCTCAGTCTATTTCCGCAGGTGCGAGACTGCAGGTGAGGTCCTCGAGCTGCAGGTGCAAAAACACTGTCCAGACAGTGTGTTTTATATACGGGTTTGTAACACATTTTTCTCATTTCTTCTTCTTCCTTGGGGAGATTTCCACCATTGTTGAGGGGGTAATGACCTGGTCATCTGAGTAAGTAAATTCTACTCTAATCTTAGCTTCATGCATGGATTTCTAGCTTAATTATCTACATAAATTAGTAAAAAATCAAGAATTGGGTAGTAACCTAGAGCTTGTGATAATTTGAGAATTTAACCGTGAATTTGCTATGAAATCAAGTAAGAATCGTATATTAATGATCCTTAGGCTTTGGGTGAGTGTTCCCTTCGAGAATTTGTGGAATCCGAGCATGCGGGCCTGGGGTTGGATTTTGAGAATTTCTCAAGAATGTTGAATTATTGAAAAATTAGGATAATTTCCCTACTTTAAGCATGCATTGATGTCATTATACCGTATTTGGCTAGTTGCGAATCCTCGGGTGTAGAGTTCGGAGATTCGGGTGCATCCTTGGTCCGCGGGGTAGTTTCGACACGAGGTGAGTCTCCTTTCTAACCTTGTAAGAGGAAATTTTCCCCATAGGTGTTATATATGCTGTGTCTTATGGTTTTGGGGGCTACGTGCGTACAACGTGACGAGAGTCCGTACGTAGCGACTATTATATCATGTCAGGTAGCTTTAGGGATCACGAGCATGCCATTACGTGCCTTATGTGTATCTTTCGCCAAACTTGAGTTGTTTATCATCTTTGAACCAGTATGCT